>MU225293.1:6879432-6894214 GCA_018584345.1 Thuja plicata | reverse complement strand
TATATATATATATATATATAAAACATGTAATGGTAGGGATCGATACATCATGTGGATCTCGCAAGCAAGTAACTATAAGTACTCCATCCCTGACCATATCAGGCATGTCAAACATAATATAAAACATACTCATAATCCATGTAAATTTTCATATATGGGGTCACAAGCTTAGTAAAACATAAATATCCATAAAATCAACATATGAAATAAGCATCATAAAATGAAGATAATCATAATCATCATCTATCTAACAATATGATATAAATCAATAAATCAATGGATCATAATATATCAAATATCAAAACGATGAAGTAGTTCTTCTTTCCCACTAAACTCAAAAGGTATAAGATGATAGCCTCGAGTAGCTTTCACAGAAATGCGACAAGTAGGTTATAAGTCACAATGGTTCTCATATGAATACTATGAATAATTCAATTGGGGACCTAAGTCCTTGACCCAATTAGCCTTCTGAGATAAAAAAATACATCTTAATTTTATAAACAAATAGTAAATGATACCTTATTTAAAATTGTGCATAATCCATTTCAATGTAGGTCACATAATATGAATTATTTCCTAATTGCATAATTAACCCTATCCTTTCACATATAATCACAACACTCACACCATACAGTATGAAGCTATCACTAAGAATCTAGTCAGAACATTCATGTCTAGCTATCAAATAAAAAGTAATATTATATCACTTAGGACATAAGCAATAGGGTCACTCAAGGAATACCAAAAGAAATCTAACTACTAACTCACTAGAAAATAGATACACAAACAAGTTAAGAGAAAATAATAGACATAGAGGTATAAATTCTAGACACCTAATGGGCGTACAATTCCCATAGTTCCTAGTGTATAAACTCAGATTCTCATACTAGATGTAACGTCCTGTTGGAAGCAATAGGTACTGAGGGGAGGGGGGGTGAATCAGTCCAAACAGATAGTAAAAAAATTCAACCACTGATCTAAATAACCACTGAATTACTTTCCAAACTACAAAGCATATAACATATGCAAATACATAAAAGAAATTAATATCAAGCATCCAAAAATTCATCACACATGAAATAGATATTTTTAGGTGGAAACCCTTGTAAGAGGGAAAAAACCATGGTGGGGATGACACCCACAAGCCCATTACTACAAAAAATGCATTTGCCCTCTTAGGAGATACAAATACCATTTTTGAGGGTTCACCTTGTTAGGAGTGACTAGTACATTGTTACAAATAAAAACTATCTCACCAATTAGCCAAATGAATTATGGTTGGAACCACATTGAAATGTAAAATTTTTGAAGCAGTATCTATGACCACTCCTCATAATTCCACTTCTACCATGTGATCTCCACCAAAGTGATGTTCTTACTATCTACCAATCTTCTGGAATTAGTCAATTTGTAGCATTGCCTTCTTACTGATTGTACCTTCACTTCACCTCTAGTATTTCATGATTGCACTTAGTTGCATTGTACTAACTTATTTCCCATCAATGGAAACCAAGTAAGTGACTTCTTGTGACTGCACTTCAATATTCATCATAATACCAAGAATCTCTCAGCACAATACCAACATGTCCTACCAAGGAACCCAAGAGAAATTAACCTAAATATGATACTAAGTTGATAGAATAAGTTTTTTTTAAAGTATGAACAATACAGATGCGGAAGCAAGAAAAATATAAGATAAACATATTGCTAAAGTAAATAAATACAATTAACAATCCTAAGGGTTCCATGACATAGAGTTACTTTTAAGTTAACTAATCTAATAAGGAGAACCATATAGTAAATTAACATAAAAATATATCACAACTGAATCACAAGATACAATCCCATATGATAAGTGCAAAGATACAACCGATACAACATGGTGTACCTAAGAACCCATCATTCACTACAAAAGTGGTGGTGTATACAATAATGAATCATAATACAAAACAACCCATAAATGGACGTCACAACCAATATTGATATAATACAAATATACATCGCATATGAATAATGATAAAGTCTCCAATGAAGAATAAGAAGATAGTAACGACAACAAGGATCATCCAAGAATATGAACAAGAATGCCAGATCTCAGTGGTAAATAGAATCACTATCACCTGACCATATGGAGCCCTAAGGTCCACCCCACCATACTGAGAGATAAACACCAGACCCACACAAATAGGTACACAAAAGCAAGAAAGGCTAATGCAAAGGTACAAGGATACAAAAACCACAACACCAATAGAAAGGTATGAACAAAATATCCTAGAAGTTGTGAAAAGGAAATTTTGGAACAAAGGTTCCTAAACTTTTAGAGCCATTTCATGGTTAAATGATGCTAATAGAGAGGAATTCATATCCCTCTCAAGCCCTAAATGGGTTACTATTAAAAATATGCCGCACTACCTATGGAATCTAATCCCCCAAAAAATAAGATCTATTGGTGGAGTCACTAAAATGGAATAGTTAGCATCTCTGATGTCTCATATGGATGCAAGAATATTATTAGACATTTACCTTGGAATTTATTTGCCTAAAATATTGGTCATAGAATAATGACATGGTTTCATGCCCTATTTAATTTCTAGGTGGACTCAATGCATGTTTTTTGTGTCAAAAAGAGCGCCATCAAAGGAGGAATTTTCCTCTATTAAAAAATAAGAGCTACCCTAATATAATCTATGGTAAGAGGAATAATGTGGCTAACCAAAAGAGTATTCTAAAACTAATATCACTAAGCAATTAGACCTGAAGGGTGTCCCTTCAGACACCTCTAAGGGAAAGTTGAATATTAATGCCACCATTTCAGACTCCCCTACGACTTTGAATGAGGGCTTGGTTTACACATAGACCGTAGACAAATTGGATAATCCTAGGCCCACTGACAAGATTGATATGGTCCCCATCTAAGTTGATGAGAGACACATGGATGCCATAGCTGATAAAATCAAAGAGACTCTTACGAAAACCTATTATCCTAGGAAAATCATCAAGCCCTCCAATGTCAATCCTAATAGAGATTGTGCCTATCATGGTGTTAGTTCCATACACAAAACTATTAATTCCCAATAATTAGCTTTAGGAAAGATTAGGAAAGTTGCTAAGACTAGGAGAAGGATGGATAAGTCTATCTTAGAGGGAGAGGAGCAGAAGTATTTCCAAGAGTAATTTGATTGGTCATCTTGAAGGGAGAACAAAAAGACCCCTCCCTTCCTTGGGAAGGTGATGACTAATGTGAGGGTGACCCTTAATAATGGGATTAGAGTGGTTGGATTTGAAACTAAGGACAATAGTGGTGATCCTATTGATATTTTGGAGGATGTTCATGATCCAATTGTAACTACTGAAGGGGAATCCATTGAAGTTTTTAGAGATGTATATGATTAAAATGATTGTTTATCCAATTATTCCCTCAATGTTCTTGTCTCCTTTATCACTCCCCCGTTTAGAACCCACAAGCTATTGTAATTATCTTTGATAACGATGCCAATAGTGACTTACTTCCCACTGAATTTGGGGGCCTTGATGGGTCCCTTGAGGAACTTGAGTAATCTAAGTCTGATTAGGATATTGAAGATGATTTGGGATGGGATATTGTTCCCTTTGAAGGTTCCAATATTGAGGATGTGATGGTTGAAGCCCTTTCAACCCTCAAAGATAGAAAAGGCAGGAAGAAGGCCAAGGCCAAAAAAGATAAAACTAAAAATAAATCTAGAACTTCAGTAAATATAAAGCCTATTTTGGGGGCTAAGGAGTCTTTCCAATTCAAAATTTTAAAGAAGAGAGGAAGACCACTAGGGTCCACCAACTCTAGACTTGGAAAGAAAGTCATTGAAAATGCCCTGCTAAAATGATATAAGAGCTTTAAAACTCCAATGGTTATTTCCCAATAAAATTGAAATGTCCCTCCTATAATTTTAGGGATTTGGAATCTTAATAAATAAAATATATTGTGAAAAGGTTCCTTAGTATGTACATAAACATGGATATTCTCCTTATATAGGAGATCAAAGTAGTGTTTTTTTAACCTTGATATCAACCTAAAGTGTATCTGGAGGGATGCAATGTTCTATTACCAACCATAGTAAAGGAAAAGGAGGAGAAACTATGTTGGTGGGAGTCAGGTTGAAGACTGTGGTTGTTAGATGGGGCTCTTCTCCATGTAATAGAGTCATTTGGGTTGTTTTGAAGGAAAAAGAGGTGGAAGTTGGTTTTTTCTCGGTATATGTCCCCAACGACTACAAAGAAATAGTGGAGCTTTGGCAATGGTTGAACCATATGGAAGACATTCCTTGGTTCATTGCCAGAGACTTCAATATAGTGGAGAGGCCAAAAGACAAGACTAGAGGGAGTAAGTTTGAATGGAAAGGGGAAGAAAAATTCTTTTGGTACAAGATTCTTAGTAAAATTAACTTATGGGACCCCTCGACAGGTAATAAATAAGATAACCCTAGAATTTGGTATACCTAGTACAATTTCAAGTAGGTTAAGAGGAGAGTATATAGTATACTTTACCATTTTTAAGCTAATAAGGAATTATTTAGCTTCAAAAAAGATGAATAGGGCGCCTGCATCAGAGTGACTCCATATACTTTGTCTGATCATCACCCCATCTAGATTGAGATTTCCTCTAAGGATTGCACTTCAGTAATTAGAAACAAGACAAATAATTTTTCTTTGAATGCTCAATTATTGGAGAGTGAGGAAGTCCTAAATGTTGTTTCCCTTATTCAACAATTCAATACATGCACTACTAATTATAATTCTTTTAGAGATGTATGGGTTTAGAATACTGTAAGTTGGAGGAAACTCTTTCAAGGGGTGGGAGAAAAAAAGAAAAAGATGCTAGGCAGTAGGAGGTTGAAATTCATAATTATTTAATGGTTGTTGAAGACCTTATCCAAAATGATCTCTATGATCATAATTCCATCAAATCCCTTGCCTAGGCCAAGAACTCCTTGAGAAGGATCCAAAACTTAAAAATTCAAGGAGTCAAGGTAAGAGCTAGTATAAATTGGCTCAATCATGGAGACAAAGGGACTAAATAATTTTTCCAATTATTGGAGAATAAAGAGGCAAAGGAAATTATTGATAGTATATGGGAAGGGGGTGTCAGTATCCCTATTCAATAAGATATCTCTATGGAATTTTCTCAATTCTATAGAAATATTTTTACTTCAGAAGACACTGGTGAAACCATGACAAAAGATAGAGAACATATCAAAAACATAATCCCAAGGAAAATTTTGTCAAGGATATGCTAGCCTCCTCAACAAGGAAATCACTATGGAAGAGATTAATAATGTTATCAAATATTTGAGTAATGGCAAAGCTCTGGGCACTGATGGCTTCCAGGGGAACTCTACAAGAGTAATATGGGGAGGATAGGTGAGGAATTATCTGAGGTTTATAATGAATCTATTGATAAATTAACTCTAGGAAAATAGATCAATGCGTGAATCATCATGTTGATTCCTAAGCATGGGGATAAGACTCTAATTAGAAATTGGAGACCAATTACTTTGTTAAATGAATCCTACAAAATTTTGGCAAAAATTATTGCTAGAAGACTAGAGGAAGTCCTTAAAAAGGTTATCAATCCTACCCAAACCATTATTTTCAAGGGGAGGTACATATTGGAAAATCTAGTTACTTGTTGGGAGACTATGAGCTAGGCAAGGGATTGGAAGAAGATAGTCTACATGTTGTTAATAGACTATGAAAATGCATATGAAAATATTGAATGATAGTTCATATTCACGATGATGGAAAGTCTAGGATTTCCTAAACACTTTTAGCAGATGGTAAGGGTTTTTATGAAAGATGCTAATGCCAAAGTGGATGTGAATGGGTCTAAATCTAAATGCGTTCTTCTATAAGGTCCATTAGGAAGGGTTTTCCACTTTCCCCTAAACTGTTTGTGATTGCAAAATATGCACTTTGCCACCTACTAAGAGATGACTCCATATCTCCCAAGGTCTAAGGTATTACTCTACCCAAAGAGGAATACCTCACGAATGTCCAATTTGTTGATGATACATCAATCCTCCTAGATTTAAAAGAATATAATTTGGGGAAACTTATGGATAAGATGTATATATTTTGTAGGGCCTTTAGGAGTAAGGTATGTCTCCATAAATCCATCATGTTAGGTTAGGAGGAGAACCCCCTACCCTTGGTTATCTAAATATGGTTTGATTTGGGGGGGGACCCAAGCACTAAGATAGATATTTAGGTATCCATTTTTCTATTTGCACTAACTAGAAGGAGATGTGGTGGTGGGTTAGGAACAAAATTGATAAGAAATTGGGTAAATGTAAAAAACACTACTTGTCTTTGGAAGGGAGATACTAGGTGTGTTAGAAGATACTTTCCTCTTACAGTATTTACTACACCTTAGCATGGTTGTTTAATCAATACCAATTTAACCACATTCAGAAGAATATTAGAAAATTCCTATGGTCAAATGGTAAAGGGTATAACAAATGTCATGTAGTGAAGTGGAAGTGGTGCAACATGAGTAAAAGAGTAGCGGGCTTGGCTAGAAATATATCATATTACAAGGGCTAGCCCTTGCATCCAACTGGATTTTCAAATCCCTATAGGGAACATAACCTTGGAAAGCATTGATAAAAAACAACATTAGTATAGAAATGCCTTATAAAGGATCCTCCTAGAAAGGGCTCCCTTTATGTGACTTCATTTTAGGTATCTTCCCTTTCAAGGTTACTAGCTCTAAAGAGTTTGAAATAATCTGGAGAGGTTGGGATCTAGTGAAATACCTTATATACCATAATGACATTATCTCAGGTAATAATATGGTCTATGGAGAGAGATATATCTGGTGGAACCTAAGGCACAAGGATAAACCCCTTACTTTTCTGCAAGGATTCTCAAAAAAAAAACTAGAAAACAATAAACATTACAAGAATGAAGGATATAATAACAAATGGACAACTTATAGATTGGTAGTTGCTAAGCCTCAAATTTGATATTCCTAGGGGAAAAGAGAGAACTTACTCCATTTTGAAAGAATTTTTTCAAGCCCTCTCCCTTCCCAAGAAATGTTATTCTGTTGAATCTAGATTTATCTCTTTCTTCTAGGCTGATGATACCCCTCTCCCATCCATTAAAGATAAATATCTCTACTCTCTCCTTTATGATAATGATTATATCTTCTTCCACTTAAAATCTTGCTGGGTTATGAACTTTGAACCTTCCCAGGGACATAAATGTTCTGAGACCATCTAGGGTAGACAAGTGGAACACAAGTTGAAGTGTTTTTTTGGAAGTTGGTTATTCAGAAGCTCCTAGTTAAGCATCCTAATGGTGACTTTAATGTGTGTATTATTTGTAGAACCCTGGACAGCCTAAAGCATCTTCTTTTGGAATTCTTGGTTGCCAAAGAGATTTGGGGGCTATTGGATTTTCTATTTGTGATAACTTTCATATTACTGAGATTATGTTTGGAAATATCCTAGGCCTTAAAAAATATTACAATGCTTTTTTCTCTATTCTCTCAATTGAAATGCTTTGGTCTATTTGGAAACTTAGGAATGAAAATATTTTCAATGACAAGGCTAGAACTCCTACTTAGTATCTGAGGAGACTCTTTTTTCATGATATTGACATGACAATACCAGTTACTATAAGATTTGTGAGAAAGAAATTTGAGGATCTACTACATGATGGCATTGCATGGTATTTAGAGAAGAAATTTCCCATGTGCACACATGGACATGGAATTCAACTAAAAGATCTCATTTTGAGATTGAATTGCATAATTTAATGGATGAGTTAAGGGAAGATAATGAAAGGAACAAGTTTTATAATTAAGCCTCAACAATAGTGGCACATGTTGCAACTGTTACACCTATACAAATCACCCCACCAACTTTCCTAGTTGCTGAGAAGGTTGTACACCCATATGATCATCATATTTGAGTTGATAATATGTTAAGATAGATATATGGACATGTGGAGTAGATTTCTTGGAATCAGAGACGAGGAAATGAAAGAGAAAAGAATGATTTCTTCTAGTATTGTTTTTGATAGAAAAAGCAACAAGAGGGTGCTGGCCTGTGGAACAGAGGACTAGTAGCACATTAATAGCATATTAATGGAACTAGTCAAAGCATAAAAGCAATTTAGCAGGATATCACAAACACCAAATCCAGTTCTACCTCTATCAAAAACAAAAGTAACAGTTCTACTCCAAATGATTAAACCAGAGTAATTGCTATCAATAGTAGCATCAAAAGCATTGTCACTAAGCCTCGCAGGGCTCAACCAAACCAAAATAACAAACTTAAAATTAACCCCAAACATAGAACAGGGGAACCAAGGGTCAAGCCCAGCCAAAATAACCTGAACCATAGGCAGTAGCATTAATTCTTCCCTGTCAGCTATTTAGATAGTAGGGTTCTCGCCCACTCCTCCCGGAGGAACATGAACAAATCCTTGTTATCCTCGTCCGCTTCCAATTTGCCATCCGCCAGCTTTTCCTGCACATTAAAGAGGGTCATCGCCGAGGCAAGAATAAAATTCAGAGAAAATTTGTTGGTCCTCATGCAGTGGTTCATGAGGTCCTGCATATTCTTCTTAATCTCGACAATTTCTTTGTCAATAATCACAAACTTTCTTTTAAGGGTGCCTGTGAAATTGCATTTTTCCTCCATGCCAGAGGAGAGAAGTTTATCTTGGGGATCATGGTGGGGGCTTTGGGGTGGAGTGGGATTCTTGGGGGTTAATGTAGCTCTCTGGGGGTTGGTCAGGGGAGTATTACCAGTCGGGCTCATATAGCCTTCTGAGGAATCATTTCTGGAGTTTGTGGAGTGGGAGACATTTTCCGTCAGGGAGAGCTCCTTGGAGGCCGTTTCCAACATCTTTATTTTGCATTGTTCCTTGGCTATTCTATTAGACCTCCTACGGTCAGAACCGGTTAGGTCCATTTCCAAATTGACTTGGGTTTCCATAATTTTCTATTTTTTGGGCTTGTAATCCGTCTCAGGTGTGCTGTCAACCCCTTTCCCTTCAATCTAATCCACAGAGTCTGAAACATATGAATCCTGCTGGCCATCCTTATTATAGGTGGGAATCTTAATACTTTTTTTACGGGTTTTTTTCTCAGACTTCAAAGGCCATTGAGTGATACAGATGGACTGGGAGGAGGAATTGGTGGTCTTTTCAGCTTTTTCAGAGGGCTTCTCCTAGGGCATCATCTGAATAATCAGAGGGGGTTGGGGTGCCAGGCATATGGCTTTGTGAAACTGGAAAAGATAGAGGAGGAGGCCTTAGTGTAGGATAGCTCTGTCAGGGTTGCTTTTGATATCAAGGATATTACTTTCTATAGAGTGCAAAAGATAAAACGGTATGGAAATTAAATCTTTGTTCTTAATATGATTCAGGAAAGGTAAGTGGTAGTTGTAAAACACCGTGAACTTACCTTCAAGTGTGAAATACTTCATGATAATGAGACAAATTTTTGGCCAGAAGTTTGGTAGCTCTTCTCTGTTGAAACCCCCCTGTTTTCTGACCAGCAGCTCTCCATCTTTGAAAAATTGTTTTAGGCTGGTAGGGTCGGCAGTCCGACTAGTCTTTTTGTACTTTCTCCCCACCATAGAGAGCCCCGTAGCCTCTATAATGACCTCCTTGTTGAGCTGAAAGTGAATGCCTCCCACTGAGACACTTCTATTATTCCAGGAGGAAATGAACTGTTTAGATATTCTCTCGTCATGGCCGCCTTTCATGTGTTCCATGAAACCCCAAATTTTGGTTTCCTTGCAATAATGGGTGACCAGCGGATCAGAAGTAAAGGCTTCATCAATATTATTAGGTTCGATATGGAGAACATTACCCCCCATATAAGAGGTCTGCTCTTCAAGTGTCAGAATATCCTTGGGTTCTGAGAGCCGACTATTGTTGCATGCCATATAAAACCACTCTCTTTTACAAATCCATTTCGAAAAGAGCTTATACATGCCCTGCTGGTTTTGAGAATTTTGGAGAATGGGCTTCGTACTGTCAAATCTAACAGATCCCCAGGTAACATAAATAGTAATAATAGCATTACTACCATTAATCACCAAAAATGCCTTTTGACACTGACAACGATCACTCCACATGAACAAAAGGTAATAATGGAACTTTATGGGAATTTGAGTTTTTCCTTTCATAATCACACAAATAACTCGAATACACCAACACATGATCAAGGAGGGGTTCATAATAAATAAGCCAACCTACCACATTTAGACTATAGTATTCATTTCTCCCTCAATGATACACTGAGTCATCGGAGGTAAATCACCAACTAACATCCAACTATTTAGTTTGGTTTATTTTGGACCAATTGCAGCCAATGAGTCAGCAACTGAGTTTCCCTCTCTGTAGGTATGGCCTATAGACATATGTTGGAAGCTCTCAAGAAGCTCACAGATCTGAAAAATGATAGGTCTAGTCTGCCACCCCGCACCAGCTCCACTCTTGACTGCCTCTATTATTACTTTGGAATCCCCGTCGATTTCCAGCTATCTGATGTTCATCTATTTTGCAAGTTTAATCCCCCAGAGAAGTGCAGTCCCTTCCACTTGGGTGACAGTATAGTTATTGATTGGTCCCACATAAGCCAGAAGGCACATGCCATGTTGATCTCTCAGCACTCCTCCCCCACCGTGCCCAAGATTGTCAACCACCCCATCAAAGTTTAATTTAATCCTGCCTCTAGGAGGGGCAGTCCATTTGGTAGCTTTTCTGGCAGTCTTTTTAGTATTGTCAAACCTGGAGAACCCACTCAAGAGGTTCCAACATTCTGCTATCTTAGATTCCCAGGCAGTAGGAGGGCTGGATGGGAGCTTCCATTTAGCCAACCTGACATTTTCACTCAGAAGCTTAGTTCTGATAACGAGACAAGTTTCAGGCTGGATGCCTGTCTCCCTAAAGATCCTATTTTTTCTTTCCTTCCAAATGGACAAGCATATGTGTGGGGGAAGCATACGCCAGAGGAGTTGGAGCAGAGGGTGGTTTGAGGGGGATCTCTAGTTAACGAATTGGTGCACCTCACCACCCAGGACCCACGAGATACCCAATCTGTCATAAATTCCTTGCCACATGCTGGTAGCATAGTCACAGTGGATGAAGAGGTGGTTTACTATCTCTTCTATATTCTCACATAGGACACATCTGTTTGCCATTGAGAAGCCTCTTTTAGTAAGATTATCTTGGGTTAGGATCTTACCGTGCATTAGGGTCCACCAAAAAAAGTTTATTTTAGGCATGAGCGGAGGGATCCACACCTTCTTCCAGTCCCCTAGGTTGCTCTCCTCCTTAAGAAGCAGGTTATAAGTGGAACTAATTGTGAAAGCACCAGTCTGGGTGGGGGTCCAAATAATAGAGTCATCAACCTTAGAAATTCTGATACTAGTCAGGATGTCCATAAGAACCTTGGCTAAGTGTTGCAGGTACGGTCTGTCCCTTAACTGATTGGGTAAATCAGCCCAAACTCTTCCGTTGGTGTAGTTGGAAGCTCTAAAACCCAAGCTAGGTCAAAGGTAGTCCATAAGTGGTTTGAATTTATGACCCAGCTGAGGTTGGTTCATGATCCAATGGTCATTATAGAATCTGATGGACCTACCATTACCAATTTGGCAAAGAGCACCTCTAGATAGGAGGGGCTTACACTTGCAGATGTTTATCCAGCGTTTGGATCCACTAGTGAGGTCACTGTTATGGAACATCGTTCCATAGGGGTGGCTTTGGAGATATTTGGTTTCCATTATTCTACACCAATCTGCTTATCCCTCAATGAGCTTCCAAGCCACCTTAGTAGTAAGGGCCTTTTTCATCAGACCAATTTTTCTAAGGCCTAGACCTCCCAATCTTTTTGGGAGGCAGACAGTGTCCCAGTTGACAACCTGAAATCCTCTTTTTTTCTTCAGTCCTTGCCCACAGAAAGGTTCTTTGAATTTTTTCCTTTTTTTAGGCCATATTGCTTCTCATTTTGAAGAGGGATAGGAAGTAGACCGGGATCCCCTGGAGGGTAGAATCAACTAATTGAAGTTTTCCAGCATTGCTTAATATCTTTCCTTTCCAACCAGCGAGTTTCCTCTGGGTTCTTTCTAGAATAGAGTTCCAGAATTTATGGGGTACCTCTTTGACCGTGAGGGGAAGGCCAAGGTAAGTAGAAGGGAGCGAGGCTGCCAAGCATCCCAGAATTTGAAGCACCTTATTTTGTAATTCCACTGGAGTATTGAAGAAGAATAGCAGGCTTTTTTGATAGTGAATACATTGACCCGGAGCACAAGCATAAAAATCCAAAGTTTGTTTCCATTGCCTGGCCTCAATAACAGAAGAATACCCAAAGAGGAAAGTGTCATCCACAAACTGTTCCAACACCACCTGAGGGTGAGTGGAAGAAGGTTTGATGCCTTTTATCTTTCCTGTAGCGGATAGCATACCCATAGTCCTACTAAGCACATCAGCCACCATGATAAAGAGGTAAGGAGAGAGAGGGTCCCCCTGTCTAAGACCTTTCTCAGGGGTAAAATGGCCACCCGGGGATCCATTAGTTAGGATAGAAAAGATAACAGTTTGGGTACACTCTTTTATAATTCGGATAATCTTTTCATTAAAGCTCATTTTAGCAAGAATTTTGAGCAGAAAAGACCAATTAACTTTGTCATAAGCTTTGGAAATATCCAGTTTAAAGGCCATACCTGGGGCTCTACTTGTGTCCATAGAGTGGATAATTTCATGAGTAGCAATGGCCGCATCCAGTATCTGTCTACCTGGCACAAAACCTTTCTGAGTGTTGCAAATAATCTTGTCAAGAAGAGGCTTGATTCTGCCAATCAGGATCTTGGTGAGGATCTTGTAGAAGGTATTGCAGAGGCTAATGGGTCTAAAATCCATCATAGAAGTAGGGTTGTCATTCTTAGGGACAAGCACAATGTAAGTTTGATTATGCTGTCTAAGAAGGCGTCCAATCCTAAAGAAATCTCTTGCAGCTCTAGTAACATCATTTCCCACAATTTCCCAGTACTTCTGAAAGAAAGCTGAAGGAAATCCATCCGGTCCAGGGGCTTGGTAAGCTCCCATAGTGAAAACCACCTTCTTAACCTCATCATCTAAAACCCACATCGTGAGCATGTCATTATCCCCTAGGGTAATAGCGCTTTTGATGTGATTTAGGAGCTGGTTTTGGATGTTGTCTGGGCAGTCAAGACTCCTTTCTGAGTATAGGTCCATAAAGTAATTTACCACAACCTGGTTAATTTTATCCTTTTCCTTGACTTCATTCCTACCCTCATCCAGAAGAGAGGAGATGGTATTTCTCTAGCAGCCCTGTGGAAGAAGGTCGTGTTCCTGTCCCCTTCAGCAAGCCACTAAATTTTGGATCTTTGCTTCTAGTAAATTTCTTCTCTTTTCAAGGTTTCCTACCACTTGTGTCTAGTCCTCTCCTCCTCCCCCTAGATCTGAGGTGAGAAGCTTCCGGATGCAAGTTGAGCCTGGAGGGAAACGAGGGTTTTTGAGAGATCAGTTTTCTCCGCGCGGAAATCACCGAAGTTGTGTTTGCTCCACCCTTTGACCCCCTTTCTGAGAATTTCCAGTTTTTGAGCAATTCTAAACATAGAGGTACCCCTAATATTAGTCTTCCACTAGAATTTCACCTGCTCCCTAAATGAGGCGTGAGAGCACCATATAATTTTGAATTTGAAGGGCGTCGGGATGACCTTAGGAGATTCAATCCAGCAGAGAAGGAGGGGGTTGTGATCTGAGGTAGTTCTAGGGAGGGCTGACAAGGTGGAGTTCAGGCAGAGGTTCCAAGAGGAAGTGGCTAGGACCCGATCAAGCCTCACCTAAATGAGGTGAGAACCTTTCCTATTATTGGACCAAGTGAATGGGTCCCCCTTCAAAGTAATATCAAGAAGACCTATGGAAGCAATAAAATCCGCTAGCTCCCTCATACTATCTCAGTAATCCATGAGGCCACCACACTTTTTAGAGGGGTAAAGGGGGGTGTTAAAATCACCAGCCAACAAAAAGTTTGCAGAGCCATCCTGATCAAGCCAGTGGCCCAGCTCAATCCACAGAGAGGCTCGCGCATGCCAGTTGTTAGGAGCATAAATATTGAAGGTGGTCCATTCAATACCAAAATTCCTAAAGGTGACAACAAGGAAGTTAGGGGATGAGGTAACCAACTGACCAGTTATTCTATTCGGGTTCCAGAGCATGGCAATACCACCAGAGGCACCCGCGGCTTCAGAATAAAGGAAAGTGACCCCCAGCCAAAGATGCGGCGCCAGGGTAGCAAAGGTACTAGCAGACATCTTGACTTCCTGTAGGAGAAGAACCTCCAGCTTGAGATCAAAAATGTAATGTTTAATAGCCATTTATTTAAGGGAGCTGTTCAAACCCCTCACATTCCAAGAGAGGCAATTCATCTCTTACTTTTGAAGCTAGATTCCAGGGTTTGTTGCCTTCCTTCCGAAACCTCCCTTGTGAAACCTTTCAATCTTCTTACCCATTATGAGGGTCTTCCTCTTGGTGTATCCACCCCCACATTTGCCTTTTTATTTTTGGTTTTATTTTTCTGTGTTTTCCATTCCCCCTCCTCATCCTCTGAACCATCTGTGGAGCTGAGGGAACTTTTCTTTACCACCTTTGGGGTGTGCTTAGCCATTAGAATTGGGTCATGCAACTCAAGGGCTACCACAATATCAGGCTATTCCTCCCTAGAAGATTTAAACTTTCTCTCCTCAGGGGGGGGGGGGGTCAA
>MU225293.1:6828705-6879382 GCA_018584345.1 Thuja plicata | reverse complement strand
TCAGGCTATTCCTCCCTAGAAGATTTAAACTTTCTCTCCTCAGGGGGGGGGGGGTTCAAGGTTAGAGTAGGTTCCAAAATTGGCGCCATATCAGGTTGGGACACCCGGTCTCTCAAGATTGGGTCTGGAGAAGACCCAGAGCATCCCCCACCCAGCTCCTGGGGGGAGACTATCTCACCTTCTTCAGGTGTTAGCACATCAAAATTTGTATCAATGGCCACATGTGTCTGTACATCAGAATCTGTATCAACGGCCGCCGGGGGTGGCTTTGATACCAATGATTCCTCATTCTCAACTGGGAGAGGGGCCTCTACTGTTCCTTTGTCCTTGTTCTGTCGTTTCTCTTCCAACTTGGTGGAGTTACATGTATCACTAGAGTGGCCTCTGCGTTCGCATTTAAGACAAAAAAGGGTAGCATTTTTATACACCAATGCTTGGGTCCATCTACCCAGTTTAGATTTCAAAATAACAAAGTTGGGCAGGATTTTATTCATAGTGACATTCACACAGAATCTAGAAAACACCAACCTAGATTTAGACCTTGTCACTTGATCCACTATGATGAATGAACCAAAGGAATCACCAATCCACCGGAAGACCTGTTCATCCCAATACTCAAGTGGGAGGCCTGGGAGGCAGACCCAAACAGGAGCCGATCTAGTTAGGTTTGTCGCTAGATTGAATCCAGGTTTCCACTTCGCAAGAGATAAAAAATGCTTTCCATATACCCATGAACCTGACAACACACTGGTCATGTCCTCAAGAGTGGTAAACTTAAATAGGAAGAGCCCCCCCGGCATGGCCGAAACCAGGGCCGATCCTTTGATCTTCCACTAGTTAGAAACCCATTTTCTAACCATTTGAATGG
Organism: Thuja plicata; assembly: GCA_018584345.1. Lineage (NCBI taxonomy): Eukaryota > Viridiplantae > Streptophyta > Pinopsida > Cupressales > Cupressaceae > Thuja > Thuja plicata. Next base: position 6,878,514 of record MU225293.1, on the reverse strand, counting down.
TAGATCAGAAATTAAAGAATCGACCCACCAGAGCCATCTGAAAGTCAGCCATCGTGCAATTCACCAGAGAGTCAAGGAGCGACAGTTCTGCTCCTTCCTCAGTCTGAACAAAATCCACCAAAAGGGCCTGTAAGGGTTGTTGGGCATCACCAACAAGAGCACCTTTCCAGTTAGGTTTAGGGGAGAGTGGGGGATCAACAAATGAAGACTCTTTTTGAGATTCCCCCATTGACCCTAGCATAGTGACCGTGATCTGGGGTCCATCAGGTCTAGCAGGTGGGTCTACCAGGGGGCAGCATCACCCCCCGGGGAGGCGGGCATGGGAACCTGCAGTTTGAAAATTGAGCTGGGCGGGAAGGTGAGCGGAAAGTTGCAGAGCTATTTTTTGCAGAGCAGAAACTTATTTCATCTAGTATTGTTGCAGCATCATACTACTTTATTTTTTGTATTTCTGTATCTAGTGTTCTACCCCTTCAGTTGGTTACTTAATCTTTTTTTTTTTGTATTAGATAGGAGATAGTATGAGCATATGATGTAAATTATGGTAGTAGTTATATCTGATAAATAGTCAATTTGTAATCTTATTTGAACATCTTATATCTAATACAAAAAAATTATATACAACCTAAAAAACAATGGTGGTATGTATCTTTTGGGTTCTAAGATGTAGGAAATACTTTAATTAACTATGTGGATAATAAGTGTTGTTTTAAAAGAAGAATAATGTAAAATCCTATTTTGTGATCATATGTTTAGTGCTACTATATATAGTAAGTGGAAATATCTTAGTAACTAGATAAAAAATTACACATTCCCAAATTTCATTTGTAAGGTTCATTCCCTTAAAAATCTATATGAACACCTAACAATAGTTTTTTCAAATTTCACAATTTGAAGAAGAAATATTTGCAACAAAGTCTCAATTTTGTGAGAATGCTGCAACATGGTCAAGAGTTTTTTTGATTTTTGTTAAATCCTTGGTTTCTATAGAGCTTCTCATGAAAAATTGTATACCTTTTAAATGTAATTTCTTTAAAGACAGGTAATTTTTTGACAAATATATTTTTTTTGCAATCCCTTTAAGGAAAAAATATCTTAAGCTCTTTTTGAATATAAGTCTAAATCTAATACTTAACATGAAATGGAGATTTAGATTTATAGAAAAAAATTGGAAGAACCTAAGAAATCAAATTTGGAGGTCCAAAATAAAGGCTAATGGTTAAATCTTGTCTTAGAAAATTCTACATTACATGTAGTGCCTCCCATGGTTGCATTTTGTCCTATGTTATATTGATCTGAGTTAGAATCTATTTTATTTTGTGACTATTCACATAATGTGATTATATATTTGCACTATGCGATGCATTTGATGACAATACATTATTTTGGTTCTTCCAGTATAATTATTGATGTAAATATTAGGTTATACTGTTGTTTACTATTTTGATCATATTTGCATGTTGATTCTACTAGGATGTGACTTGATTATTTATGATGATATCTGATATATTTTATATTAGAGAACATTGGATTATGTGACCACAATGATTAATTCTAATTTCCTATTATGTTGTGCCTTTTATGCTAATGGATATTTCACTGAGATTTTCATTGATATATGCTTGTATTATCATAAATAACTATTTAGTTTTTAATTAAAATAAAATGTACATTGAGGATTAAATATAGAATGACTAGTGTTGTGACATTCTAATACATAAGAAGATTGTGTCACTAGAGCATCACTATTCTATTAAGTGTACTTTGATTATTTAGGTTTCTACTTTGCCTATCTATACTATGAGCAATTGCACTTGATGTGTGTATTATAGTGAACATGTACCCAACATCATCTCCACTTGAGCTGCTTGATTGAGTGTGGATTGTCCCTATACTGGTATAGGAGATAGTTTCACCGACTATTCACAATTTAGCCAATATCATCTATATGGACGATGTATTTGTAATTGGTAAGTTATACCTCCACTATTGTGTAGGTAAATCCAGACTTCATTTTCATATTTGTGATTGGACCAGTATCTATTTGTGTATATTGAGTTTTTGTAGTAGCCGTAGTTAAGTTATTTATTAAATGCTAATTTTTATGATTTATTTTTTTATTAAAGGAAAATTGGTTTTGATTAATGTAAAACCAATTTTTATGATTTGTTGGTTATTTTTATTTACAAGAAAATTTGATGTAGTTGAATTCCATTTAATTGTAATTAGATTAATTTATCAAATGAGGATTTTGGGAAGTTTACAGGTTTTGATTTTATTGATTTAAGTGATTTAATTTTAGCTTATTAGGCTTTTGGAAAAAGTGACCTCTTACTGTGGGAAAAAAGAGTTCTTTTTCACACTTGGTCTTTTTGAGAAAATTGGAAATTTCTCCAATTTGTGTTGAGAAAATCACTCTTTTGCTTATTGAGCTTGATATGCTCGCTAGATTTTTGTGGACTTAGGCTCATTGAGTTCATGCTGGGATTATTTATCTTTGTTGAAGGGTTGATTTGATTATGTGGGATTCTCAATTTGCTACTTTGTTTTTGGATTTCTCCATTTTTTGAGGTAGGTTTTCCCTGAAACTCATCCAATTTTTAAATAATTTTTATTATGATTTGATGAAAATTAATTATGAGATGTATTCTTAGTGTTTCCCCGTGTGTATGCTGCATTTTTTTCTCATTTTGGGCTTCCATGTATGTTATTTGATTTTGTTTTTTTAAATGTATGGTTTTTATGATGTTATTTTGCTCATTTTTATGTGTGCCTAGAATGGTAATTTCATTGGACCAATGTGTTGCTGGTTTTCAGAGAACCAATGCGTTGTTGGTTGCTTTCTTATTTATTGATTATTTTTAATTACTCTCCCTTGGGTTTATTTTCCTGTTCTATGGGTTTTCATTAGGCGGACCCTATTTCCCCTTTCCCTTTTATCCTTATGGTAGAAGCTTTGGGAAGATTCATCTAGAAAGCTATAAGAGAGGGTCTCCTTAAGGGCCTCTCCACGTCTTCTTATCCTTAAGTTTTTTCACATCAATTTTTTTTTTTATGAAACTATTATCTTAGTAAGGAATCCATCTCTGAAGCTAATAATCTAGAGAGCATTCTACTCAAATATGAACAAGTCTCTATGCAAAAAATCAGCCTCCCTAAAGTTGTACCTTCTTTTAAATACTCTGGACATAGGAAAATTAGAATTACTGCTATTTTAGGATGTCGTATGGTGGAGCTTCCTTCCTCCTACCATGAATTAACCATATAAATTAGATACTTAGAAGGGACTTTATTGAGTTTAGCTATCAAATTGGATTTTATCATGGCTTCTCTTCAAATCTTACTAGTTTATAGTAAGATTATTTTTCACATCCGAAAGAATTTCTTATTTAAGATTGAAATAAAACTTGAAGAAATTTATATGTATGGTATTAGAAAATAAGGAAAAAATGCATTTAGTAGGTTGGGATTGAGTCTAACTTTCCAAGAAAATTCTGGGCTAAGCCATCAATAAAATTAGAGAAATCAATAAAGAATTTTTGGCTAAACGGGTATGGACAAGTTTAAGGGAGAAGGATGAAGCAATTTTATCGTTAATATTAAATTTTTGGCATCATATAATAATTTTTGTGAATTTTGATCTGAGGGTAGATCTATGAAGTCTTGTTCTTATTTATGGAAATTTATTCCAATTTATAATATATAATTGTAAGGGGTCTAGGGTGGTCTCATGAGAATGGTCGTAAAATCCTCTTTTGGGATGACTTGTGGTTTGGAGATGCCCATATCTCTCTCATTTTACATGGGCTGATCAATTTAAATATTTTTACATTAGGGATATTGGATACTGGGTTGAGGATTATATTATGGATTTTGAATGTGTGGATCTTTCTTGTTTTAACATATGTCTTTCTCCCCTTCAAGAGTTTCTATGAAAATTTCAATTTTTTTCTATTCGCCATTTATATTTGATGTTTTGGGTAGCTCAATGGATGAATATTTCTTAGTTTATAATAAATTAAAGCTTCAAACCAAGGGATGTTCCCCCCAACCATTTTGGGCTTTGGTTTAGAATTCTAAAGTTATCCCCAAATTTAATATCTTCTTCTAGCTCCAAGGTCAAAAATAAAATTATTACTATTAATAAACTTTGCAAGAGGGGTTTTTTCATTCCTAACAAGTTCTCTTTGTGAAAGGAAGTGGTGGATGACTCTTTTCATATCCTCTTTGGTTGTAAATTTTTTAGTATTTTGGCCCACTTCTTCAACCTTTGTCCTATTAATTGGGTCTTTCCTTCCTAATTTTTTTAATGTTGGATCATATGGTCTCCTTCCTCCTCTAATCATTCTCCTTTATTGTTATGGTATTTCATCATGCCTCATATTGAATTAGGGGTGTGGAATGAGAGAAATAATAGAACATTTAGGGATGTTGCTTGTTGTATTAACAAAATGGCTTTCAAAATACAAGCGGCCATTAAAGATAATTTTATGATAGCCTACCCCATAGACCATTTAAGGAAACCCAAAATCATCCTATCCTTGGTTGATCCCCAAGTTGCTCAATATTGGAAGCTTTAGTGACACATTTATATTCAAATTTAGAGGTTTAAATAGATAAAATGAGGAGGTTTTTGGAAAGCTCCTACTTTGGCATGGTGATTAAATTAATATACATGGGGAAGCCAAGAATTATCCTAGGCCTTCTAGTTACTGGGTACATGATGATAATAGAAGCTTTGTCTCGTCTATGGCCCTCTCTTTAGGAATAAAAAAAACCAATATGAAAAAGAAAATGTAGCCTACATTGGAATCAAGATGGTGGTTCTAAAGGTCATTGGAAGATTTGGTTAGAGATTGTCTTACTAAACATAATCAATTATCTTAAGGGTGTTTAGGTTCCTAGAAAGATAATTAGAAGCCTAATCCTTGATAGAATTGAACTTCCTAAAACCTTTGATGATTAAAAAATTTACCACGTATTTCATGGAGGAGATAATTTTTTTGATGGGTTTGAAAACATAGGAGTTAAGCAACCTAATATATTATGATGGGAGCCTTATGATTGAGCCTCCATAGCAATTAAAAATCTCATTGCTGATTATAGTCGATTATGCTATTGTAAAAATTCCCTATATAATGATAGCTCATTACACATGGCCTATGAAAATGGGATGGACAAGGTATCTATACTTCATTATGGGGTGCAAAGGAAACTCTTTTAATTAGAAGTTTTCATGGAGACCATTTTTTCCAGACTGATCCTCACTTTCTTTCTATGTTCTTTCTTTCCCCTATTTGAGTTTTCTCTTCACATCTCTGTGAGCTCATCCTATATGATTATGGAGGGTGATAAAAAATAGGGAAGAACCCACTTCCTATGAAAATTGGCACAAAAATCATCTTGTTTGGGCCAAAATTTTGATGGGCAGTATCACTCCATGTCTAGAGAAACTCCATGGCCATAAACCCCTAGTTACCAAATCTTTTCTAGATGGGTATGAGAATGGGATTTGCATGAATATATTATAAAGTGGAAGTCTTGGTCATTGAAGAACTCATTTCCAAAGTCACCAATTTTTTTTTGAAAGGCAAGAAATATTATACAGACCAAAAAGCTTCTGATTATGCTATTAACATCTTCCTCGAAGAAGGCATGTGGGAGAGGGTTAAGTGCACTATAGATAAGGTTATGATTGTGTATCCATAAATCCAATTTGGGATAATTTTGTGAAGGTTTTAATGAGGTACATAGCCCTTGATTACCACTTCACAAGCCTTTTTAGTTACTGGGTAAAATCATAATAAACTGTCACCTTTTAAGCTAACTTGATTGACTTGGCCTAGTTAGACTCGACCCAGTCAGACTCGACCGAGTCTAACACGACCGGGTCACTATAGGCGCCGCGTGACACCAAGTGGTGCCTACGTGGCCCAGTAGACTCATGTGCAAGCCAATGTGAGGGCCAGTAGGACTTGGCCGAGTCTGACTGGGCCGAGTCTGACTGGGCCGAGTCTCCCATGTTGGCAGCCAAGCCTCCAAAAACACAAAAAGCCATAAGTTTGCACTTTTGCTATTCTGTTCTCTGCTCCAAATAGAAAATTTCAAAAAATAAAAGTACCCTTTTCTAGTTCTCAAAATAGTGATTCTTGACATATAAATTTTATATTGTTTCGACTACAAAACGTTGAACAAATTCGCTACAAACTACATGTAGGTATATAAAGCTTTGAGAAGTCATTGATTAGAAAAATACAAAAAATGCTAAATCAATTCAATTTTTTTAAAAATCATAGACAACACTAGAGAAGAGAGTCATCTTCAATAATTTGTTATTTATTTGGTTTTTGGTATAGTTTTGATAGGGGTAAAGTGGCGGGAGATAAAAACTGTTGATTTCAGGTAAGTTCAACTTTGAATACTTATAACGAGAAAACTATAGATCGAAATATATTATTTTTTTTTCTACACTAGCTATACATGTCATCTAAAACATATTCTAAAATTGGAGGAAAAAACAATGTTTTACTTATAATGATTTTGCGGGAAGTAAACTCCCTGATTTGTAGTATTTTTTGGGAAATGAAAAATATACCTAAAAAATTCAAAAATAATATTAATTTTTGTTTAATTTTTTTAAAAAAAAAATTATAGGCATAAAATTCATCCTATTTTATGCATTTCATCAGTTTACATCATCTTCAAATTCTCAAGAGAAATGTAACTTTTAGCACTAAAGGTATCAAATAGTTGATGAAAAGATACAACTCCTTAAAGGTTTAAACTAGGGTGATTCTGGCTACCCTTCACATCTTGTAGAGAATAAAGGGAAAAAGTTTTTGATGATAAGGGTGCCAGACCTATTCTTGTTTCTTCAATAAGGAGACACAACTATGATAAAGATAAGTCTGATCAAGCCCATATTTTTCATAATGTTTTGAGAATCAATCATGATGTTATTGACAAAAATGTAGAGCCCACAAAAAGTTAAAGAATCTTTGGTAACCTTATGGGTCTATTGACCCTCTTGGTTCTCCTTTGTTTTGTTGTTGACCAGTTGTTAGCCCACTTCTCATTTTCTGTTGTTTCTAGCTATCTACATTTTGTAAAGGTACATTTTGTAAAGGGTTTAAGGGTCCCTTAAAATATATTTTACTCTAATCAAGAACAACAACACCAAGAACATTGATGTTTAGTATCAATTTATTAGAGATGTGGTGGGGATAGTAGGGTGAAGCGGGTTAAGGTAGAGACTTTGATGAATATTGTAAATTATTTTACTAAGGCTATGAGCATAGTGAAGTTTAGATTATGTCTTGAGTCTATCGACCTATTTTCCCATGGCAATAGAGCATGATGTTCATAACCCTTTGGTTTCTCTCACAAAGATGTTTGAAAAGTGGGAGATCTATTAGGAAAATAATGTTTCAGCCTTGCAATAATAAAAGGTTATTGTTGATAAATATGTGTTGGAGGTTGCGAGGGGATAACCTTTGTTGTGCTACTTAGTGGAGATGGGTCCCTTAGTGAGGAGTCTTGGGGCATCATACCATAGTGGGGTTTTGGCTGCAACACACTTGACACCACATTTTGTGTATAATGTTTCCTTGAGAATTTTGACTATTGATTATTATGTCACAAATCTAAGAGTGGATATTTTGTGTGTGTTTCTTCCTGTAGAAGGAAATCTTATATTTTGAGGGGTGTCATATTATGACAATGCACTGTGATATTTTCCAAGGGTTTCATAGTTGTTGAGTTTCCTATGGATCCCCAATAGTGATATTCATGTGTGAAGCTTGATTCCCAAGTATACTATTATGTGTTGTTGATTTTTGAATAATATATTGGGTGGCTTTTGGATTGTGAGGTTTCACTCTTGAAAGTGTTTTTCCCATGCAAATCACTATGTTGCGGCAAACATGTTATTAATGTTTATATCTACTAAGTTTATGTAATTGTCATAAACATCTACAAGGTTTTATACAACCCTCCTCTCAAGAATATTGTATGATGTTGTTCCACTACCTTAACTTGCCTTCACATTGCTAATCATAGAAACAAAGACAATTTCTAGATTCATCAAATGCTTTCCTATTCAGATGTCATGAGTCATAGTAATTTGGGTTATTTATTCTTCTTCGTTTGTGTATAATTTTTTAATGATCAACTCTTTTGTTAAAGGTGTTGACTAGTTGTTTATGTTTTCTCCTTGTTATTTGGTTGTGCTTCATTCTATTATTTTCATTTCTTTGTAAAAATGTTTAGAGATCTTTCACATTAACTGCATTTACCATTATAAAGAGAAAGAAATCTACACATTATTAGAGTGTATGTGTTTCTTCAACTTGAAATGTTTAACAAGTCACACTGTTCTCTCTTACTGAATTCTATAGATGAAGAGGACTTAAGACCATTGCGCATGGAAACCTTAGACATGGAAGCATTGGCAATTTACCTGTTGAATTCCCTATACTGCATCATCTTGAATATAAATTTTGGTTTTCAAAGACGCATTAATCAAGTTGTCTCTTAAAGTACTTAACTAAGATGCAACCAAGTATGATGATCAATAGCTTGGTGCCTAGTCATAGTCATGTTTGTTGATGCATCTTGGATACTAAAAAAATCAACAAGTCTAGAACAATGAATGTGAGGTGTTCAAATAAATATAACATAAATCAATCTTAGGTTGAGGAAGTAAAAGCTTAGAAACAAGAGATAAGGTTCATAGAATATTCAAACATATAGAAATGAAGCGTAAAGGACTAACAAAGACACCTAGATCACCATTGATTATGGAAATGAAGCTTAGCCAAGGAACATAATAGGGAAAATCAACATATATATCCAAATACATTATTTAAAGATATCGAATAATACCCATTGGATAACAATATCCAAACAATTGCGAATAGAAAACCGGATAGCGATGCTGAAATCTAGGAAGGCCAATAAAATATAGGAGAATTTGTATTCATTAAAACACAAATCCAGGATATTTTTAACTTAGTGGTAGCGACTAAAAAAATGAATATTATGTAGTTATAGAAGGAAACCAAAGTCGTGGTCTTGCACGTGATGTAGGCCCCAGAAAAGCCTGTATTTTATTATGAATGAAGGCATGGTATTGGATAAAATATTATCTTTGTTGATGACTAAAGATTGGTTCTTATCCATAAACATTATTTTCAAGGAGAGAAGGGCTAAAGGTCAAGATTTGATATATGCCAAAATTTTAGAGATTTGTGGAGATTATACCACATGTAGTACAAAGCCATCGATGTGAATTATAGAATTGTAGGAAACACCAAGAGTGTTTTTCATAAATGTTTTTATTTTTTTAAGATTCAGAATTTTTTTTTTTTTTGGCTTACAGTCAAGGACTGAAGCTTATCCATTTGACCAAAATCCTTTCAAAAGGCCAAAAGGAAATGTTATTTTAGACTTCCATCATTTGTAGTGAGCGTTACATTCATCCGAGGTGATCATCTCACTGTGGTGCGTTCCATCTGGAACTTGTTTTTCCTATTTCTTGATCAACATGTTTTGACAGGTATCCTTATCCTTATTACATTTCTTCTCTACATAAATTATTTTTTTGGTAGTCCCCGCATGTTCTCGTATGAAAGGGGAGTTTTAGTTACGTTGCCTGTGAAAATGTCAAGGCGTTGTTGTAGGAGGACTGCTTTTCTTCCCGTTCAATTGTGTTTCAGTTTAAAGCTTCAAATTAGATCTCTGATTGGTTTTAATAATATGAATTAGCATGTAAATATGTTTAAGGTTCTAATTTCCTATATGTATGAATAGAATGGATTAGATCTCTGAATGCTATTGATGATCTGATTTAGATGAGTGAGTATATATATATATATATAAATATATATATATATTTGGGTCGCCACTGTAAGAAAAATAAGATTTACAATAGGTTTTTGTTGAAATCTCCATACTTGCTGTCAATACTTTTCTTAAGGGCGTATTCTTGCAAAATTGCCCCGTTTCATACTATCTATGTTTTATAAGAGAGCTATTATAATAGCCAAAATTGCCTCTTAATACCAATCCTAAAACTATATCAATCTTGTTCTTGCTCTTACTGTTTATGTAATATGAAGCTAATTCCTTGTCCAGTGAAAATGATATGGGATACAAAAATGATTTTGAAAACATTATACATGGTATATCTATTTACTACATATTCTATAAACTAGTAGAAGTTTTTCCATACATATCTAATATATTGAATTATAACGACATTGCATTTGCCTTGCCTTTTTTTCCTTGAGGAATCATGGTTGGTCATTCGACATTTCGGTGGCTTGGCCCTGGCTGGTCATTCGACATTTTGCAGTCCATCATTTTTGTATTCTGGCCTCTCCTCTTCATTGCTGGTGTCAATATGAAATTGTGAGCTCCTCGTTGATATTGTCCATAAATTTATCCAGGTCTCCTATAATCTCCTCTTATATGATGTTCCTACATAATAACATTTTGACGTAATTCTTGTTCTCTTCCACATGCACTGTTGTTGCTACGAAAATGATTGAAAAATATGCATTTATATCCATGGGCCATGAAAATGAGTTCTCCTTCTAATGTCCTTTTAACCGCCCTGATTATCAAACAATAGGAGTGTTTATATCACTTCTCCAAGGAAAGCCATTTGTCTCTTGTTTGGAGATCAAATGGATAGGAGAATCCACGCTATTGAACCATAGTCTCGCCGAGTAATTGTTTCAACCACTGTTCTTTAGCTTTATAACTCAAAATTTGACCTCTTGTCTGGGATAAAGAGATATTTAATGCCCTTTGTAGTGCGTTCTTCCCAATTCGTACCTATGGACTTAGCAGTATTTTTCATTATTATTTCTACCATTTTTCCCATATAAAATCACCACAAGTAGTGGTTTGCTAATTTTGGTGTAATCAAAATGTGTTTCTAGCTCATTTTTAGGCTTCTAGTGTTATTAATTCAAGTCTTGCGATTAATAATGATGTGTCTGAATTGGCAGAAGTCTCTTTTCAAGTGTGTGACCATATTGCTTCATTTTCATTCCTCCCGTTTTCATTATCTTCATTCACTTTCAACCTACTATGTTTGCGTTGGATATGACAACATAATCTACATAGCCTACCTAAGGTTTTAGTTTATTTTATGGCTCAACATTTACTATTATATTTATCCATTTATGTCTTTTATTCTAAAGTTTATAGTCTAATCTTTTTTCATTTCATTTTTAATTAGTTTAATTATGATCTACTAAACCAATTGTTTCAAACTCAATTCCATCATCTCTAATGTTTCCCATTCGACCAACCTTTGTATTAGCTTCTCAGTATATATGATTGATTATTCTGCTTAAGTCAATCGGGAAAAGGCCCAACCATAACATCAATCTCATAAGGAATTCAAAAGGAATTGACAAGAAGTGAATTTAACCAGCAAAACATCCAAAAAAATTTAACTAAATAACAAGAAATAGACAAAATAGAAAACCTGAGCAGAAACAAAGACAAAAACTAAAGGGAAGGGGTTTTAATCTCCTTCCTTTCCTAATTCATCTACTTTAGAGTTTTCAAGAAAGATCCCTTGCTATGAGAGCACTGAGCCGAGATCGAAGTACGAGGAGTATCTTTCTTTGACAAAATACTCACCTCTCTCCTTCTTTTAGCTTTCCTATACCCCAACTCCTCCTAAAGAGTATGAAGTGAGCTCGTAGTCTTTTCCACCATCTCCTTGTTGAAATTGATAATTTCTTATATATTTTTGTTCACCTCATCTTGATTTGATTTAACATTGGCCAAAGCCAACAACATTTCACGTTTCTCCTCCTTAGAGGGAATCATTCCCCTCAATTCAAAAACATAATATACAATTGTATCTCAATTGTCAAATTTCATTGAAAGTTTGTCAACCACTTCCCAAAGCCAAGAATCTACCATAATCTAAGAACAATCCCCCACTTTATCCTTTCACTCTGCAAGAGCTTCAAGTCTATTGATCTTTTTCTTGCAGGTCGTAGGAAGTTATACTTTGAGCCATTTAATGATGGTATTCTCACAATTATACAAGATACATAATTTATCCACTTTGACCACAATGTTGGGGTAGCCAAGTAATTCATCTTTAGGGGTGGGGTTGTGGGAATAGGGGAGAGACATTTTGTGAGGTAGAGACCTCAAGCCTACTTTTAGGATAAGGGGCACATAAAATTTGAGAGGGGAAGTGGGTCCTGAGCCTGTTTAATATTCTTGAGGGAGTGTTTCGAGGGTCCAATTCAATTATGTGGACAATGAAAAGGAAGACTCTTTAGAGAATATAACATTTTCCTCAAAACTTTTCCATTTTCCAAACGATTTCATCTTGGCCTTCCTTTGGGGGTTAATCCTAGTCGAGCTTGGAGTAGAGGTGATAGTGGCCCAAGAGGAAGCCCTTTTAATATATTTCTAGTTAGAAAGTTTGAAAAAGATAGGGAAATATTTAGGGCCTAATCTCTAAGTAAGAGATAAATAAAAATTATACATGCGAAGAATCAAATGTTGGTGCAAAGGGGCTCCCTAATGGGTTTTCTCTTTGACAACAAATTGGGATAGTGACAACAAAATCTAGAAGGGGAAATTAAGTTTTATACCACATCTAAAATGATTAAGCATCGGGAAGAGATGAGAGCGGAAATATTTGAATAACCTTCAAGTATGATGAATTTGATAAGCACCAAAGCCACATCCTTCCATTCTCCCAAGATCTCTTCATGGTTGAATCCATTCTATAGATGAGGAATTGTTTCTCTAAGGCTGAGGAATTTCTTGAAATCCTATTTGTAATGAGCTTTGAAATTTTTGGGTAGAATCGTCCCTTCTTCCAATAGACTAGTTGCAAAATCATTAGACTCAATAGATACCAAAAGAGAAATATGCCTGGTGGTCACTTTTCCTTTATCCCAAGACTTAGTGAATTCCCCAGATAAGTCTGGGTCATAGTCCTTCATCCCTTCCACATAATTATTCATATGACTCAATTGGAGAATAGGATATAGGGTAGAATTATTCTTAAATTATTCACAAGTATCATACTTAGTCTATATGACATCGCCTCCCATGGCTTCTCGGGTAGAATGTAACTCCACAAAGATAGAGTAACTAAATGAGATAAGAAAGTTTCCTAAACTAATTTTGAGAAAAACTAGAGAAATAATCCCTACTAAAAGTGTTACCTTTGTGTAATAATTACCTCCTAAATCATGACTGAGCATCATGAATGATTAGGGGGTTTGGATGTCATTTTCAAAGTAGGAAAAGATCTTGAGTGATGGCATAATGTGCCTCAGAAGGAACGTCTTGAATTTTGAACTTAGTTTGAAATGTATATGTGAAGCAACCCATAGCCACAAACATATTAGAAGAACAGTTCCCCTCATATACGGTGTGTTCTATTTTGACATTGTCTAGCATGGCCAATAAACTTTTACTTTTGGAGATAATATCTTTCATGCTACACCATTTAACATCATGATGGCATTGAGGGAATCTCCTACAATAATTATATATTATTATAATTTAATTGGACAAAAAGTACAGTTTCATGAGATTTTTTTGTCATTTCAGCCATGTCGTTAGTTTGGGAACCCAAATTCACTCCATAAGCTAAAATCAGCTTACCATGTTCATCTCTAATGAGTCCGCATCTACCCTCCTAGCCCGGGTTCCCAAGTTAGGAATCATCAAAGTTGATTTTAAGCCATCTAGAGCTAGGGGGATATATTATTGATTATTAGTCTTTCAAGAAAATTTAATAAATCCAACGATCTTCTAAGAAAGCCCTTCAATTTCTAGTTTGGGCTTGTTCTAATTTTAAGGGAAATCATTACTATTATTGAATCTCCTTCAATTTCTACCTTCTATATTCGTAAATCTTTGTAAAGGAGAACACCTTCTAATAATTCCTTCATTTCTACCATATTATTTGTTTCCATCCCTAAAGGTTTTTCTATTCTAGTTACAATAGATATATCCAAAAGATCAATTACACATCTAATTCCTTAGGATCTAGGATTTCCTTGGGAAGCTCCTTCAAAATTAAGTTTAAACCAATCTAGTCTTGGTGGCCATATACTTTGGGCTCTAATGTTCTTTCTTATTGTTCCTCTATTGTTCTTTTCCATCCCAGTTGTTGAATTGAATATCTTTTGGGAAAAATGTTGAAAGTCTTCTATTAGTAGCTTCTATTATTTATGTTTTTATCTTACTTTTTAATTGTTCCCATTCCAAAAATTTTCATTGTAACATTCTTCAATTTCTTTCTTTCCACAACTCCTACATTATTAGTGATGGTGCTATAATTCATATAAATGTATACTAGTTGTTTTTATTTATACTAAGCTAGTATTTAGAAATGCTCATGATGTCATTGGAAAGGGTTGTATCTACCCTAATTTAGTCTATATTCATGTCCAATATTTTAAAGCTAAAGGGAAATTTAGGAATATGTGGTCGAATAATTGTTCTTCTTTTTCACATACAGAACCTTTAGACGGTCTAGCGAACCCAATTTTTCTAAACCATTGTGAAATGAGGATATAGTTTTGTAATGCTACACATGTAAAAATTTTAAACTTTAGAAGGAACATTTTATCCTAACATAATTATATTGTGTATCTATTTTCTGGAAGCATTTGTCTTGACAAATCGATATTATCAATTGCAGTCATGTAGACATAAAATCAATTGCTGCAATACCCAAATTGTGTCCTTTTTCGACCGTGGTAGAAGTAGATTTAGAGTGACTAACAGTACACAAACTGTAATTTTTCAATGTCATTACATATTGTCAGATGTTGTAGTTGAGTGCCTTGGTAGACATGTATGCAAAATGTGGAAGTATATAGAGAGCATGAACTGTTTGGTAAAATGCCTCAATGAAATGTCTTCTTGTAGAATGCAATGATAGCAGGATATGCACAAAATGGTGTGTTTGATGAGTTCTTAAAACAAAAATTATAAATGAATTATAAGTATTCACAAAGTATAATGCTACTGTTTTCTATCTACCTCTTTCCTTTTATATATGTTTTCGTAATTGATTTTCAATATATTTTCGATATCCATTGCGCACTCTATGTTCGACCACTCTGTGTTTGACGGTTTCTACAGAGATCTGTGAATACCTAGAAGCTGAAACCTTAGCTTTAAGCTCTTAACTCACATACGAAGCTACACCAAAAAAATTGTCAAAATCTGACTTACGGTTTAGAAATTCTAAGATTCACGAAATTAACCCTAAGCAGCTACTGAGGGCTTTCCTGTAGAAATGGATGCATTTTTCTTGAGAAACTCTTTAGATTTTTCTTCACAGTTCACAGCTTCTCCCATAGGATGAGAAGACTTGGAAGTCATGGCTTCTTGAAAAAACAGAAATACTATCCTTCAACACATGCAATGTGGCGGTGAAACCAGGTATTTTTGGCTGAGCTTCTTTACCTGTATTCCCAGTAATTGTGTCAGGTGTATTCTTTTGTGTAAATAAATTTTATAGAGCTTAAGGCATGCTATAAAGATTTTTTTGATAGTTCACCTCGCCCATTGTTTTTGTAGCTCATTTCATATACAATCTTTCAATTTCAATCCTCTTAAGATGCTTCCACAGTTTGTCTAATGTTGAGTTAAAACACACACAGATTTTATATATAAATACGTGTTTGTCGATAATGCTATTAATGCTATAAATATGTTATTTGATAGGTTCACTTTAGAAAATAATTTAGTTTACTGCAGTTTAGATTTTAGCCTCTAAAATTTTTGTATTTACAGTTTCCTTTTATAGCATAAAACGATAAATAAATTATTCCGATTCAAAATTTTATTAAATTGAAATTTGTCAACCTGCTTGAAATGTATGAGGCACCTTCTTAAGAAAAATGGATCAGACGCCTCTTTCAGGAGAGATTAGATTATTCAATATATTTTCAAAGAGGAATTGTCTCTCAACTCCTATGTTTTACTCCACAGGTTTTTCTTGGTAAACAACAAATATCATGAACGTGTCATAGCACAGTGGAAGCATCCCGAAGACATGTGAACTAATTGAAATAATACCTCAAAAGAATATGGGTTCATAAACTATAATGGTTTCAAAATATAAGAAAATGGGTAATATAAAAAATACTCTAGAATTTTTTTAATAGTCTTAAAATATAAAGTTCGATTCCCATGTTTGGTAGCATCTTTCCTTCATGTACCGACAAGCATAGTCAAAGCCAGATTTTGGTCTCATATTATTGTCACAATTGCCTATGTAGAAATGTGGGAGCATACACATAACACATGAGATATTTGAGAATATGTCTCAAAAGAGATGGGATTCTATAGAGAAGAAAATTGTAGTATATGATCAAAACAGACTTAATGAACATACCTTGAAAACTTTCTAGGAAATGCAATTAGTAGGTCTAAGACTGATCTCCACAACCTTAACATCATCCTCATAGTTAGTACAAAAATTTGAGCGTTAGGACATTGAGATCTATCAAGTGTCTAGAAAAGATATACCGATTGCCTATATTAGGCATTATTTTTACATAACAATAGTAGTACTATATGATATTGATTTTATCTGCATTTATTGATATCAAGGCTCCCAATAAAATTTATAGCTATTTTGTTGTAGTATATTTGAAAGGAAAAATATATTCAAGATTAATTAGATAGCTTAACTAGATTTTCATTTGTGAATTTTTAATATTGTCTTTTTTTAAGATTATTTAAACTATTAAGTTGATGTACCAAAACAATACAACAAAATATATATTTGTTTTGGTTATTTCCTATATTCTTTTAAGATGCATTCAATATGTCAAAGAAGGCAATTTCTTAACAAAATACCTCAAAGATATTTGGGTTTCTAAACTACAATGTTCATACATGATATCAACAATATGGGTTTATTGAAAAAGCGTTCTAAAACTTTAAGCCAATGCATGGACATGCAACAAAGCATAATGGGAAGTAAAAATTATAATCGTAAATCTAATAGTAAATATGCAATTAAAATATGGGAGAATCCAAAAGGTGCATGAACTATTTGATAAAAACAAATAAAATGTGTATTCTAGTGAAATGCAATGATTATTGGATAGAAGTCTAGAATGGTATATGCATTCAAAGTGATTTTCCTTATGGGCCTTGAATACTTTGCAATGTAATGTACCAATGGTTTTTGGTCTCATGGAATCTGATGATAGTTTTATGTACAAAACATGAATTAATTAAAAATACATTGTAAAATTTTAACCAAATGCAATTTGTAGCTATATTACTATTCTCCATATAATTTTATAGCATCCTTTAGTATATGAAAAAGGAAAATTAAGAATAGGGCATACATATCTATTAAATCATAGTGAGGAGATTATTAATATCTCATTTCGGTTGAAAATATTTGGGTACTGATGCATTCAAAGTGTATATGGATGCATAAGACATGTCAATCAGTTGAAAAAATAAGTCAACGTAACATTATTTCACATGTATTATGATTGTACTGTAGGATATACATAAATATAAAAAAAATCCTTGGAAGATTTTAATTAAAGTCATATAAAAGACATAAAGCTAAATTGCACAACCTTTACCAACATGCTCCATTTGCATGCCAAATCAGAAGCTTTAGAAAAAGGAATGCATTCCATCAAAACAAGAACACAATTAGATTTTTGCCCCATGCTATTGCAAGTGTGGGTTTGGTAGACAAATATGAAAAATGCAATCGCTATGTGTGAGATATATCTCAAAAATCACTATCAATATCATGCTAGCCTTTGGAAAAATGGAATCTTTAGAATAGGGCATCGATATAAAATTTTACATCCTCTAAAATCTGTTTTATTTTGTTTTGATAGAAGGAAAAATCTATGACATGAAAGGAATTAATCATACAAAATATGTAAAAATATAGGTAAAATAATGAAATAAAAATATGTTATTGTTACATTAGTATAATTCTCTTTCGATTTTACAACACATATAATGAGAAAAATTACTTTTAGAAATAATATATTTAAATATGGCTGAATTTTGTCTATTTTAATATCACAAAATGAAGCAACATAAAGTATTTTAACTTCATTTTATGATTCAAAAGTGTTCAACATAAAAATGGACACTAGCTTCTACATGAAGAAAAAAGATTAAATAAAATATAAGTTTTAAGATTGATAGAAGCTAAAAACAATCATACAACTAATTTACAATGTTAGGTTATTAGTGCTATAAATATATGGGCGTTCACATTCCTTAGCACTATATTTTAGTCTGAATCATATTCACACTCATGTGTGGGATACACTAACTCAAGGTTAATATTGCATAACTTTCTATGAAATTTTAAAAAGAAATGAATAGAGTATTCTAGAAATTTCAATTGCATCATGTCATACTATGCCATTATCATTCCAGTATCAAACCTTCTACTTCACTAGTTCTCATAAATGAAACTTCTAATTATACTTTCTCTTACTCCATATCTCTAATTGTTTCTTCAATACATTGTTTATCACTAGTAGTCCTCATCCATCTCAAGGCATCATTATCATTGTTCTCATATGAAAGAGACTCAAAATCTATGATGTTGGATAGAGATGATGTGTCAAGTTTTGTGTTACATAGCATAATATCTAACTCAAAATCAGATTTCCACTCATGTATGGGATATTGATCCATAGCATTATCAGAACAAGAGGCTTCAAATACTAGTTTTGTATTCTTTTGTATTGGAATCATTGAAGGAATGGAATGGTGCATTGTAGAAAGTTCAACTAAATCATTCCCCACTATGCCCTTTGTAATTGGGTTTTTCATCATAGAATCACCAATGTAAGATTCAAGGTTTTTTCGTGGGAGGATTACTTGCTTAATGTGATCTTGTGCTTCAGGACTATAGTTTTGATAGCCAATGTTTTTGTTTTGGGTTGGATTTTGAAGTTTCCCTTTAAGATGTGTCCTCCAATAGTTCTTTATGTTATTGTCAGTTCGTCCCGGGATCCTTGCTGCTATCTGTGACCATCTGTAGAAGCCCATAATTAATATATTCAACATTAAACATAATGACGTGTCTTGCTAAATGAGGCAATATGATTAATGTTTTCCAACAATTGATAGATTTTTCATATAAAAACATAAATTAAATTATTTACCTGCTACCCCAATGACCATGAAGGTCAATTATAAGGTTTTCTTCTTGGACAGTAATATTATTGTGCTTTAGATTGGGATGAAGATGATTTACCCACCTCAATCTGCAACTTCTTCCGCATCTGTGCAATCCTGTAAAATATGAAATGAATTGATTTAATGATGATTGACATTACCTATATAGGATGGGAGGGTGTTTAACAAAACTAGAAATCAAAAACCAAATTTAATTCTATTAGTTCTCAAACTTTTTAGTCCCTAATTGAGCTATTTGTAGATCTATGTTGCTCATCTTCTACTTTAATACAATTTTTAAAATTATACATAACGGTGGATTGATCATTGAAACATGTTTTCGATGAGCTCTATAAACATATAAAAATTATATAATCTTTCAATGAACTCTTAGATGCTTGGTAGGTTGATCATTAAGCTTTTTTTTTTTTGGTAGATTTATTTTGATAATAAAATTATTATATATTTAAAAAGCTAAAATGATAATAATATAAATTATAATTCAATGTAAAAATAAACATATAAATACAGTCAATGAGATTTCGGTCTACGAATGAAATTAAAAGATTCTTAAAGAGCCCACAAAGAATCTAAGCTTTCTCTAAGACCATTGCATATCAGAATATCTTAAGTACTAAATAAATCAACTAATGTTTTTAATGATAAACGATATGGAAGTCCTGTCCTGCTATCAAAATAGGAGAGGATTTATAACATATGTCAGGAAAAATAAGAGACAATTGATTTAGGAGGTGAATGTATTTTTATTTTTTTTAATGTATTCATCTCTGCTACTAAGAATGGGGGGAAAATTCCTAGAATACATGAATTCATTTCGCCTCATATACGGTTATCTAAAATAAATAAAAGAGATCTTAAAGAATCAGATGAGCTGCTAATTTTGATAATGCTACAGAAATATATAACAACACAAACCCTAACGCTGATGTTATAAAAAGAGAGATGATAAAATAATAATAGTAATGACAATAAAAATGGAGTACCAGCAGCCTTGGCTAAAGAGCTACAGAAATAATAACAACACAAACCCTAACGGTGGGTGTTATAAAAAGAAAGATAAGAAGGGAATACCAGCTGCCTTGGCTAAACTGCTCCAGCGTCGATCTCCGTGAAGTTTGATATAACGTAGGAGACGAATATCCTCTTCAACAGTCCAAAGCCTCTTCTTAATCTTTCCTCTCTCCCCACAGATCTCCGAAATTTTGAACTCTTTCATGACAAAGCACAAAAGATTTAAACCATTCCTCCACTCAATATTCTGAAGTTCTTCAATATTTCCGAGTGCAGGATCAAACCGAGGCTTCTTGTTTAGGATAATAAGAAATTCAAGCGGCGTATATATGGGGAACTTTATGACCATACCCACTTATTGTCCTTAAACAACTGAGAAAGAGAATTATTAGAAAATTTCAATTCCATGAATAACGAAAGCGGGGATATTTTGCACGATTGGAAGGAGATATTTTGCAGTATTGGACAGAGATATTTTGCACTATAACGAGATAAGAAAATATCCTCTTCAGCGAGGATGGCCACCAAGATTGATCCAGCCTGTTCGATGTTCTCCAAAGATTGTGTGTTCCATGTGGCGGCATCACATATTATGACAATAGCATGGTGCGGATCATCTTTAAGGTATACTTCAACCTTATCTTTTCTCAATAATTTGTATGTTATTTTAAAATCATTTTATGTTCACAATTTTTGTTTTATCCATAAGTAGTTTTGGACATGGGATGCAATTGTATATATAAAATGCTATGAAAATGTAAGAAAAGCAAATCATCTCTTTAAGAGAGGTGGATTAAAAAAGGTCCCAAAATGCGTATTATAACAAAAGGGTTCTTACCAATGCAAAACTAAAATGACTATTATTGTCACTTATAGTAACAAAACCGATGCTAAATTACAAGCAAGTGGAAACAGTTGTGAAAACCTAACATCTCTCTTTCATCGCAAATTGTTGAGCTCGAAAATTGAAGTTTCCATATTTTTTGCATTTTTCGTGGACCTCAAAGTCATTTGATGCTAAGGATTATGTTTCCTCCTTTTTACTTATATTCTTCCATTGCATTTTGGATGGAATCTCTCATTTTTAAGTCCATTCCCATTGTCTCTCACCACTAAATTCTCTAGTGGCACAAAAGATCTCACCAAAGTAGAATTTAGCAAGATAGATGACTTTTGCAATATTTGGGAGCCCGAAGAGAATCTCAAAAAAGGAAACAATCTTAGTAGAAGGATGAGCTATTACAACATGAGGGGAAAATACCTTAGTATCTTCTTAAGTCAGATCAAGTGGATCTAAATCTTCAGGGGAGTTGGGAGGAATTACATAATATTGAGGGAAAGTCACAATGCACAAAGATGACTTGCAAGGAAATGTAAGATTCTCCACAACATGTTGTTTTTGACACTGGGATGTAAAATTATCCATTGAGAAACATCGCCTACATCTAAAGATATTTTTCTTATTTTAAATTAATTTCATTTAGTTTGTATTATCCACCTTCACCATAATCTATGCTTGGAGGCCATTTATTAAGTCTATTTCGACACAAATTCAAGCACAAGTAGAATTTACGTAACCAATGATAATTCTATTAGCCATTTTTGATCGTCCATAGGTATTCAAATTATCAATACTATAGAGGAAGATACAATAGCTACATACATTAAAATTTTTATGTAAAGATTTCCATATTTGGGTCAAATTTGGGCAACGATGGTTTCAAACATAGGAAATCACCTTGGAATATCTAGGGACCACTCTCTAACCCCAACTCCATATCACCCCAAGATCAAATTCCATGGTAAAAAATCATCTGCCTAGCGAAAAATCTAAATTTATGTTAATATATTCATTATGTTTCTTTTAAAAAAGAGTGTGGATAGCATAATTTTGGCAAAATCTTGGTGAATTGGTAGATTAGTGCATGACCCTACAAAAAATCCACTTAATCCATGAAAAATTATTTTGAATAGAACTCCAAGATTGTAGGTGCAAGATGAACTAGAAGAGCGGGGCGAGGGGTGGGGTGGGGGGGGGGAGGCATTGTAATGTGGCATCATAGAATTGGGTGAGAACAACATAGTCAATGGACCTCTTAAACCCCTACCACTAACCTATATTCCCATAATCAAGGCATTTTTAGAGTTCATTTTTTCTAAAGAAAGGCTAGGCTTCACAAGGCTAGGGTTCATTAGAAACAAATAAGAAATATTTGAGGATCAAGGACACCAAGGAACTTTAGGCATTAAAGGGAAGACATCATTTTCTGAGCAAGCCACTTTACCCACATATAGCCACAACCTTATATCATCTATGCCAATACACCCCAAAACTAACCTTAAAACACAATAAATAGTGCAAAGATCCTTAGCACCATAGAATTCATGAGTATAATTTCAAGAGTATAATGCCCATCATAAAATACTTCAATGGTTTATGGGAGGTTTCATGACCCCAACATCATGGGTTCAAATCTTAAGGTGGGCAAAGTAATAAAAATAATATCAAGTATATATAAGAAGCTCCTCGTGCAATGGGTAACCTAAGGATAATGTGTGTGTGTGTACGCACATTCATGTGTAATCTTTTGTTATACAAAAGGAAATTTTAAAAGGACTATATTCCTTTAACAAATTAATAAAAAACATGCTAAAAATGACATTCAATAGCTATACAATAGTGTTATATCAAAGTTGTCAAAATCTACATTATAAAAAAAAATCATAAAGATAACTTTTGATTCTAGTACTTTTGATCTAAGAATTAGAGTAAACAACATGATTTAGGAGACCTTTATTCCTTCCTTGAGAAATGGTCTAGGAAATTTCATTGTCAACATTGATTGGATTGTGAATGAGATGACATAAGAACTTTTTCTAAGGTCCCTTAAATAAGTGAAAAAAGACAGGAAAGGCCCAACTAGGGAAGTCAATCATCAAGAAGCTACCACACAAGGGGAGAAAAGGCATGCCAACATAGTCTACAAAAGAGGTGTCAGATTCAAATGAGGAGAAGGAATAGACAACACAAGTGAGGAAGGGACCACCTCCAATCAATGTAAAGAGGTACAAAAATATCTAGATTAGAAATATCAAAAACCACATCCACTATAACATCTTCATATAGATTCATCCAAAATTAATTTAAGCACAATATTTTTTTTGTTGAAAATCTAGCATCAAATATCTCATTAGAAAGTGCTATCTAGACCAAATGAGGATTCCTTTCTAATAAAACAATTAAGTCAATGAATTATCAATAGCTAGCAAAACAATCTCCACTATGAAAGACATGTGCAAAGAATTTTTAATTTTTTTTTGCTTATTAATTTATTAGAAAAATATATAATTTATTATATTGTTATATATTGCATTGCATAGTTATTTACTATATTACTAATAATAATTAACCAAAATTTATTAATTAAAAAAAATCCAAAGTTAAATTAATATACATATTTTTAAAAAAAAATCTATGCTTTATGATTTAAGGGCCCTTAAAAATAATATATTTGGACATCTTTTATAGAATTTGCAAGAGATAAATGAGTATATATTTTAATGTTTTGATATCTATAAATGTAAACTTTTAATGAATATTTTTAGTTTAATTTTGTTAATCTTGGTCTTCTTTCTTCCACTTCTATTGTTATAGCTATATCTAAAAGTCTCGATTTATATATTTATTCAAAAGTTTCATCTTATTTAGATTCTAAGGATGTGACCATTGTGCCTTTTCTTAATTACATATATTTAACATTGTAAATGATATTTCACACACTTTTTCATATTTTTTAAATACCTATATTTTTATTTTTATTGTAGAAATAACACATAAATTCTTTTGATACTATTATAAATTACTTCTATACTAATGATTTTATTTTATTTATATTTTAATATAAAATAAATTCTTACCAGACTTGTTTTTGATAAAAGCAATAGCAAGAGAATACTGACCCCAAGTACATAAACAGTAATTTATAATGCCCATAATCATTCTATTTGACAATTCTACTCGTGTATCCAATTTTCGAATATTAAGCTTCCTCCACTTATTCTTTTTTTTTATTACATATGATCAAATTAAATTTAGTTGGAGAAATTTTGCTATAGCATGAGCACTGCACTAGAAAAACCGCCGCTCAATGATTGCGATCGGTTGAAAAAATTCCTGCAACAGTCCATGCTGTCTTCTGTTTTAACTTTGCACGTTTCCATGCATTTCAACTATAATAATGAAATAGAAGCTTTCAGTAGATGAGTTTGTCACCTGTAAAGGCCTCTAATGTTGCTCTCTTATAGTTTCTCAATGAAATACACGTTTTAACCAAATATGATATTGTCCGTATATGGATATACGTTATCCTTTAAATCTTTTGCATAAATCCATGAGTTTGTGAATGATAAGATTCTCATATCAATTTTAATGTCCAAATGATATTATTGTGGAGGTTGAATTTAATCCATGACTTTTTGTTAGTCGTGGAGTGATATTAGTATATATGTTATTCGTGTAATATTGAATTCTTCACAGACCCATTTTAATAAAGAAGCTTCATGAAAGAATTGCTCCACATTTATTATATTACTTAGAATTCATAAAGTTGGTTACATGTTATAAGCTTTAACTATTCATCTTAATGTATTAAAAAAATGTGGCATGAAATTTTTAGCTAATCTAATCATATATATAAAGGCTCGTAGGTTAATATATCCTTGATAATATGAATAAATCTAATATAACTAACGGTGTTTCGATTGAGTATCACTCTTTCAATTATTAGATTTTTAAATCTATCTATTGCTAAGGTACATGGTATTTTAAGTGTAATCTAGAAACTCCTACGTAACTTATTCAAATTTAAGAAAATTTATTGATTTTTCTATTTTATAAAATGTTGACTTGCATTACAAAAAAGAATGGAAGATTTCATGTGTTGTATACATACATACATATACACACATATATTTATGAGTAGATGTGTGTGTGTGTGTGTGTGTGTGTGTGGATATAGGTATAGATACATACATACATGGATACCTATGTATATATAGATATAGATATAGATATGCATGCATACATACATACATGTGTGTGTGTGTGTGTGTGTGTGTGTGTGTGTGTGTGTGTTGAATGCATAACATGACTGAGATGGGGGATGAATAAGTCTGAAAACAATACTAACTCTTAACAAGATCTCTATGCGCATGAATTTACCATAAGTAACTTAATAAAACTATGAAACATTAACAAAAGAACACCACATATATGTGAAAAATATGAGGCTAGAAGAAACCACGATGAGAATATAACTCATTATATGAATAGCTTGAATTACAATGTTTAGGTTAACAACACCTGAATGATTTTCATAACTAGGTCTCATTTCCCTAGGAAAAAATACAAAGGACTTGTACCAAAACTCACCATCTTGGGACAAGACAAAGAAAGTTGCCAGTAAACTCAATGTCATCCAACAACAACAATAATCTAAGAGTAGAAATATTAAGAATCTCCTAAACATGAGCTAGATCAAGCGACCAAGAGAATGACATCAAATAGTATCACAAATTACTATTTCTAAAGATATTTCATTCAAGCTTTAATCTTTGTTCAACCAATTTTCTTGCACACTTTTGTCGTAACACACACACTTTTCCCTGCTTCCACCTTTTCAAACTACTCTACACTTATCCAATTTTCCTTGATTGTATTACTTAAGTATAAGATAGATCATTATAAGCTATAGTGTGAGTTGAAATTAACCAAGATATTATAATATTACATAACATAGGTAATCTAAGTCCAAAATACATAACACAGTACACTCTAGGAGAAAGAGGGGACCCAAATAATCTCATCACCCTATTTTAAGATAGATCCAATAGTCTTCACAACAACTACAATGATCACTAAAATATAATATGTGAATAGGAAATTAAAGCTTGTAGATTAGTTGGCCAAGAAAACATGAAGCAATTATAAATCATGTGGATCTCCACGCACCAAGGTGAGATCCAAATTGACATTTGAATATTAATTGTGAAGTGTACCTAAACCAAAAGAATGGTCCTAAATGACGTAGCACATATGGATACATAGAAACATAATATAATTGAACATACTGTGTATAGAAAATTAAAGATCACATATGCACCTAAAATATCACTAGAATGAATACTATATGATCAAGAAAGAATAATAACATCATTTATCGATATTGTATCCACCCATATCTGATGGACACCAAAGATAGTTTGAAATAGTATGACAGAACTCAATTCTTATTAGAGAACTTTGCCAATACTAGAGCATTAAACTTGTTTTCAGATACAATACAGATGTTACCACAAATAGTAGCAACAAAATTAAACATCACTGTACAAAAAATAAGTTGAAGAAGTGTTGTATCAACATTCTACACACACAAAAGTAAATAAGATCAATGATAAACTTCTCTGCAAATTTCTGCACTCTCCCGCTCATATATTTTTGAATTTTAGCTTCAGCCTCCGCTCTGTCGGGGATCTCGGGGAGCACGAAGGTCCCCCACCCTGACCTGTTCCTAGTGCTTTCCTGCAGGGATGGCAGTGACTACTGTGTGGTCCCTAGAGCCATGGATTCTTCCTTTTCCTCCTTTGTGGGGTCTGCTCTTTCGCAGAGTCTAGAAGGTGGGGATACTTGCCCCAAACATGTGGCGGAAAACAAAGAGGGCCCTGTGGGGGGCTGGAAACTTGCGGTGTTGGGGATAGAGTCTTCTGACACCTCTGCTCCCCCTATTTTCTTGGTAGGCAAATTTGGCCAAGAGATTGCTGTCCCAGATGGTGTGGTTGAAGGCATTTTTGCCTCTCTACAACTTGCTCTGGTGGGGAGGTTTGTCGCATTCAGGCCCACCATAGATATGTTCTGCAGGTGGTGTACTACCAGATGGAAGGTCAAGGGATCTTTTTCTGTATCGGCTATGCCAGGGGCTATTCCTATTTTAATTTAATGTTGCGGAGGACTACACTCTTGTCTCCACAGGAAGTTGGTGCAATGGCAAACACGCACTGCTAATGGCCAAATACAAGCTAGGATTCAATCCAGAGGTTGAACTACAGAAAGCAGCGTCGGTGTGGGTCTGCCTACCTGGTCTTCCCCTTGAATTCTGGGACGAGAAGGTGCTGTGATGGATTGGGAACTCATTTGGAAGCTATGTGGCAGCGGACACAGTCACCATTCAAAAAAATAGGTTGATATTTGCAAGATTCTGTGTGAATGTGACAATTCATGAATAATCGCCTCCCCAACTTTGTGATGCTTAAATCCAAATGGGGGAACTGGAATCAGGCCATTGTGTATGAAAATGCCACTCTACACTATCAAAAATATGGTAAAATGGGCATGTGGTAAAATAATGCAAGGTAATAACTAATATTAATGAGCAAGACCTTGAGAGGCTTGTGTCAGTGTCCTTAAATGTGAAGGATGGTGAATGAGACCAGGTTGCTGGGACTGCAATGACCATGGAGGCCCCTCCCCCCTTGATGGGGGTTCATTGCTTGCACCTGGGATGGGGGAGAAGGGGAATGGAAAGGACAAAGAGGTTGAAAAGGTGGTAGACCTAGAGGAAGGAGAGTTGGTTGAAAACCTAAGAGTGGCCCCCAACTCTCACAGAGGAAGCCCAAAAGGGGAAGAAAATAAAGAAGACAACAATGGGGAGAAGGCACAGGTGTCCAAAAGAATTTTGACTGAAAGAGTTGCTAAAAAGAGTATTTTAAGGGACGGGGGGAAATTTCCTCCCCAATCCATATTGGGGCGAGATTGGTAATGGAAATACCAATATTGACCCACTCGTCACCATCGAATAGCTTCTTTGACTGGTTAGAACCTAAAAGGAAAACCAAAAGCAAGAAGGGGGATGAAAGTGTGTACACCAAAAAAAAGCAGATGTGGGGAATGAAACCAAACTGGGTCGACCAACGGTGAAAGCGGTTAGAGAAAAAGAAGCAGCAAGGGATATTGCCAATGGATGGTAGTCAACCCTAGAAGATTCCCAAAAAAAAAAAAGATGAAGTTCCTCTCATGGAACATACAGGGCATGAACAACCCACAAAAATAGTTTTCTCTAAAGAAGTACATCCTTGAGTTCAAGTTTGACGTGGTTCTTATTTAGGAGGTTAAAATGAAGTATCAAAACTTCGCTCTGTTGGTGGACAATATTTGGCCAGGTGCGGCCTTTCTATATGGTGAAGCTGATGGGGCTTCTGGTGGTGTGGCCACTCTCTAGAACCCTTGTAAGTTATCCAAAAATGTTGTGGCCTTTTTTCATAACATCCTTGCTATTTTGTTTACTTGGAATAATATTTCTTGGTACTTGTATAGTATCTATGCTCCTAACATTAGATGTGAACGTAGTAGAATCTAGGGGGAAATATCTAACCTCATTGAAGCTAATAATTTTCACCCCACTATGTGTGAGGGGGATTTTAATATTCCTTTATTCCCTTTTGAGAAAAGTGGGGGCACACAAGACTAGTTGGAAAGTATGCACGAGCTGGCAGATTTTATAAGACACAATGATCTGGCTGATCTGGACCTGTAGGGAATGGGATTTACTTGGTCCAAAAATACAAAAGGGAGATACCTTATACAGGTTAGATTGGATAGATGGATGTTATCAGGAGGTTGGGATATTGCTCCCTTGCTCAGCCTCTCTCACCTTGCAAGAACGGTTTCTGACCACTCCCCTTTGATCCTTGACTGGGAGGAGAGAAAATGAAATGGACCCCATCCCTTTCATTATGAAATCATGTGGCATTCTCACAATGATTTTGAATAATTCATTAAGAGATGGTGGAATACCCTAGTGAAGGGAACGACTATGTACAGAATTGTTGAAAAGTTGAAAATCATCAAACGGGAGGCCCAAAGGTGGAGTAAATCCAAGTTTGGTGACATCTTCCAATCCAAAAAAGAAATTTAGGAGAAACTCACTCACCTCTAGAAGGATATGGATTTGGGGGATGCTACCTAGGAGGAGCATTGGGAGGAGGAAGAATGGAGAAACAAATGGAAAGAGAACCTCAAGAGGGAGGAAATATTCTAGAAGTAAAGGTCCCAGGTTCAATGGCTGAAGGAAGGTGATCGAAACTCTACCTTTTCCATAGGTCGGCCTCCATTCGTAAAAGAAGGAACACTATTAAATCTATAGAAGCTAATGGGAACCTGCTTTTGGAGGTTGAAGATATTGGTAATCATGCTGCAAATTTCTTCCAAGGTATTTTTAGAAGAGCGGATTAGCTTAGGATGGATGCTGATTTTGACTCCCTTCTGGAAGTTATCCCTAAGGTTGATACAGAGGGTGACAATGAGGCCCTATTGTCTCAAGTTACTAAGGAGGAAGTTAAAATGACAGTTTTCTCTATGGGAGCCTTTAAATCCCCAGGTCTGGATGGGTTTCCCCCGACCTTCTTCCAACACTTTTGGGGAGTTGTTAAATACAACCTCATCCATGCTGCCTGTGACTTTGTTAGAACTGGTAGCATCCTAAAAAAAATCATCAAAACTTATATTATCCTGGTGTCTAAAGTGTCAGACCCTAAATGCATGAGTGAATTTCACCCCGTAATTCTATGTAACACTACCTATAAAATTTTATCCAAAATTATCACCAATAGGATTAAACCCCTTGTAGGAAAAATAATTAATCCCAACCAGAAGGGGTTTGTACTGGGAAGACAGATTCTTGACGCTGTTATCACCACTCGTGAAATCATACATTCCATGGAGAAAGGGAATAATGCTGGTATGGCTCTAAAACTGGACATCTCCAAGGCATATGATAAGGTTCTTTGGAATTTTCTGTATGGGGTGCTCAGGAAATTTGGCTTCCATGATAATTTCATCAAAATTATAAAGGTGGCGATGGAAATGATTAACTTTGATGTGCTGGTCAATGACACACCTCAGGGATTCTTTACTCCAGAAAGGGGATTACATTAAGGGGACCCGCTATCCCCATACCTCTTCCTTCTGGTAGTAGAGGTTTTGGCTCGAAACTTACTGAGGCTGGAAGGAGCTAGATCTATTGTTGGTTTTAAATCGGCCTCCACTTTTCCCATAGAAGTTTTACAATAATTTGTAGATGATACGTTTCTCTTTGGAAAAGCCTACATTAGAGAATCTAGAGAGTGGAAAGACCTCTTGAATAAGTATGCTTCGGCATCTGGACAAGTGATCAATCACAACAAAAGAAAAATTTACGTCTTCAACACTAAACAAAGAACACAGATGAAAATTGTGGAATGTTTAGGCTATAAGGGAGCTTCACTCCCGAATACCTATCTTGGTCTCCTACTCACAAAAAAGGAAGTCTCTGATGAATTTTGGAACTCCATTCTAGAAAAAATGCAGAAAAAACTTGCAGGATGGAAAGGTAAGGTCCTTAGTAATGCTGGAATACTCCAATTGCTCTCAG
The DNA here is from genome assembly GCA_018584345.1 of Thuja plicata. Lineage (NCBI taxonomy): Eukaryota > Viridiplantae > Streptophyta > Pinopsida > Cupressales > Cupressaceae > Thuja > Thuja plicata. The sequence continues at coordinate 6,847,816 of MU225293.1, read as the reverse complement.
CTGCCCTGCAAGGTATTCCTGTTTATTTCCTATCTCTCTTCAAAATAAATGATAGAACATCAGAGAAGCATAAAAATATCTAGAGAAAATTTCTATGGTCAGGGACGGAGGAAAAGGCTAGAATGAACCTGGTCAACTGGGATACTATTTGTCAACCAAAGCTGGTGGGAGGGCTCGGTGTGAGAAAAATCAAGGACCTGAATAAGGCTTTGATTTCTAAAATGGGCTGGCAGATCTTTAGAGGAACTTCAAGGTGGAGAAGAATTATGAAGGCCAAATATTTCTACAATGACCAATTCCCCTATGGGCAAAGTTTACCCTCCGGCTCAAAAATCTGGAATTTCATTTATAAAAGCCAAGGAAGTATTTTCAAAGGTTTAAAATGGGTGGTTAGAAATGGAACCCAGGTCTATATTTGGGAAGATTGGTGGGTGGGGGAAAAACCCCTCAGAATGGAGAATTTTGGACTCGTCAAGGATAGATTGATTTCTCACTTTGGAGGTAAAGTCAGCGACTACATCTCTCAAGGTAAGAAATGGAAAGTGCTCGCTGATGCTTTTCAGGATCAGACTCAAGTGCCACCTTATATAAAATAAATTTAGAAGCTTATTGATGGCGTCAAGATTCCTATATCCTGGGTTGAGGACAAAGCCATTTGCTGTCATAAAAAATCAGGGGAAATAACGGTGAAATCTATTTATCTAACCAACTTAAATACTGTGGCAAATGAACACTGGATTCCCCAATTAATCCCCAAGATCAATTTCTTCTGGTGGAAAGCCCTCCATAGTAAAATTCTTACACTGGATAACCTCTAGAAAAGAGGGGTTCATTTAGTCAATAGATGTTCTCTATGCAAAATACATGCTGAGTCTATCAATCACATTCTCATTCACTGTCCTTATGCGACTATTGTTTGGACCAAAATTATGAGTATTATGAGACTAAATTGGGTCTTCATGGAGGAATTGGACCAATTCATTTGCAACTGAGGGAACCCCATGAAGCACCCTCTTATCAATACCCTTTGGAGGATGTTACCCCCACATATTTGTTGGAGCCTACGGAAGGAAAGGAATAATCGAGTGTTTAGAGGGGAGGAAAAAGATGCTGATGGGATGGCAAGACTAGCTGTGAATCTGCTGAAGGAAAACCTTAGTACTTGCCGCTGGAAAACCCCCCCTTCCCCCCAAAGGTTTTTGATTGTTTGGTTGCTAAGGACTAGAAACTTCCTCCCTCCATCTACGAGTTTGACTGCTCTAGGATTATGGTAATATGGAATACCAAATGGTCCCCTCGAAGGAAAATTTCACCAAATTGAATTTTGATAGAGCTACCTCCAAAGGATCTGCTGTGCGTGGAGGTGTCTTCGGAGACAAAAATAGAAAAATGATCATTGCTTATGCCATAAATCTTGGATTGGGGTTAAATAACGTAGCAGAAATCTCTGCCCTCTTTTGGGGCCTAAAGGTGGCGGTTACATTGGGAGTTAAAAGGTTGGTCATAAAGGGGGACTCCAAAATCAGTATTGAAATGGTTAAGGGAAACTTTAAAGCTGACTGGAGGCTGTCTAATCTGCTGTAGGAAATCTTGTCACTGCTCCCTAGATTTGATGATTTCAAATTACAACACATTTTACGAGAGGGAATGTGGTGGCTGACAAGCTGGTAGCCACGGGGCTTAATCAACAAGGTCTAAGGTGCTGGAGAAACTTGGGCTCCCTTTCCAAGAAAACTGCCTTGCTTGTTGAAAAAGAAAGCATTTAACCTATGGAGTACAAGGATGTCTTTGATTTCATGGGAGAGGCACCGAATAGGATCACGAGGATTGAGAAGAATTCAAATTTTAAAAAAGTTATAGGAAAGGATTTTAATATTATTAGAATTCTGAAAAGATGGGCTCTTAATTCCAATTTAGGAAAAAGTATGGGCTTTTTCAAATTTTGAGTTGACGTGGGGAAATAAATGAGGCCGGGAGTGCTTGACAAGATGGATGAGGTTAAGTGGTACATTAGTCATGGGAAAGGCAATCATATCATGACACGGGAAAGCTCTGCGATTACTCCAGCTAACCATGTGACCAATTGTTTCCATTTCATTAAAATGTTGGATATTATTCCCAACTAGTTTTTTTCCTTGTGTATTTTTGCCCACTGGTGCTGTGTTGGTATCTTCTGCAAGACTCTGGTTAAGAGGGTGCTAGGCAGAGGTGTGAAGGATAGAATGTCAGTGGAGATACAGATTGAGGTGAATCCTAAGTATAGCTCCGATATGGGTGACGATATGGTGTGGGTGGAATCCCCTAGGATTGAGGCAGGTTTTTTAAAAAACCAGTGTGCGGTAACCTATCTGAAGGAGGGTGGGTTTTATCCCTTCATGGAAGCTATGGAAGGATGTGATAAAATTATCTCCATGCAGCTGGTAAAAACTTGGACAGAGTGCAAAGTTACAATAAATGGTATTACCTTTGAGGTAAACTAAGAAGTTATAGCCCATGCTACGGGGCCTTCCACAGAGGGGAAGAAGTGGAAAAAGATTACGAAGAGCCACATTGATTCTGGTAAAGCGAGATTCTTCAAGAACTCAGAGGTCCCAGTTCCAATCTGTGGAGGATTTAAAAGGGAGGAGCTGCCTAGCCCATGGAATGATGTCTGCCTCATCCTCATGAAGTATATTACCCTCAAAGGCTACTTCGGCACCTGCTACAACTACCACTTTCGCCTGTAAAACCATTTCAGGTACAATGATACTATCTCTTTTGCCTTTTACTTGCTTCACTTCCTTGAAGCTACGGTTTTGGATGTGAGAGAAAAATTAAAAGCCAAGAAGAACTATTGCATTCTCCATCAAGGGCTTATTCTCCACCTTTATAATTTCCTAAGTGTATACCCCTAAGAGGGTTTTGTATTCCTTTAATGGGGAAGTGTACTGATGTAATATTCAACTCCTAATAGGGCTAGGTCTCTTAGCAGGGTCGCAATACTTTTAGTGCATATTTGTGGGTATCATCCCCACCGGGGTTTTCCCTTGGCTAGGGTTTCCTCGTGAACCAAATCATGGTTTTATGATCGAGTTGTGTATTTAATATTTATGTTATTTTCATTTCAATAATTATTTGGTGAAGTTAGAAATTTCTAAGTTAATTTTTAAGTGTTGCAATACTGATTCACCCCCCCTCTTAGTATTACTTAATCCTAACAATTGGTAGATCAAAGATTTTGGCCCTTGGAGAGAAATCCTAACAACTTAAGGGAGATCAAGATAGATTATGAAAGTTTTGAAGAGAAATTTGAAGCATCACTATAAGACCTTGATAAGGCTAAAGCTGAAAATGGTGATTTGAAATTTGAATTGAGAAGAGCATAAGGTTTCATCAAGAAACTCAAGGAACAACTTGAACATTCATTAAATCAAAGACAAGATCTTCTGGAAAAGATAACAGAGGATTCATATAATGATTCATCAGATTAGGCCGAATAACTTGAACAAGAAAAAGATGCATTGAAGGAGGAACAAGAAACTACTTCTATTCAGATGGCTAAAGAAATTCAGAAATAAAAAGGTGAAAGAACCAAAATTGAATAAATCCTAAAGAATGCAAATGTTCAAATGGGAAAGATGCAGATTGAACTTGATGACTACAGAATCAAGTATCATGAATTAGAAAAATAAAATAGAATCATAAAAGGAGAACTTGTTGAGGCTAAGAATCACATTGAAAAAATTCATATGACAAGTGACAAGATTTATGAATAGAGAGAGACAGAAACCTAAAGTAGACATGACACAAGTTGGCTTCAATGAAGATGAATTTTCTAAATCTCAAGAATAAAAATATGAAGAAGAGATAGATGATGAAAGACCTATAAATGAAGAGCCTAGAAAGTAGATCAGACCTTTTGGAGGTAGATTCTTTGGATGCAACAAAGTTGGTCACATGAAGAGATATTGAAGAGGTAACATTCCTTACAAAACCTTTTCTAGTTATTGTTTAAATTTCTATGAATATGGACACAAGAAGATAGAATGAATTCATTATCCAGGTATAGTGTTAAATCATCTCCAATCCCTGACAGGTAAAGTCTCATTCTTCTCTTCCATGTTGAGAAGTTCTCCTTGTTCAGCTTTGGTGCATCTCTCTTATACATCTTGTGATCTCTAGCTTAAGTCCTTTAAAAATTTCATTCTCAACACTCTATGCTCTGATACCAATTGTTAGAATAAATGAGAGTGGGGTGAATCAATTATTTCTCAATTATCCTATAGTCCCCAATTCTCCCAGATGTAGATAACAACAATTTCAAACATATAAATCAACTCGGTGAAATGTAAACTGTAATCTCAAACTTTAGTCCTACTAAGTTTTCTCGTCATCTACCAAGTAGCAGTAAATCCATACTCAGATTACCAATAATTGCAGATAAAGTAATGTGTAACTTGTAAAATAAAAATCCACAACAATCATACACATTAACACATAGATTTTTAATGTGGAAACCCTGCCAAGGGAAAAACCACCTGGGACCGGTAACCCAAAATATTTCACTCTTCTGAAGTGAGCTTGGTTAAGAGCCAACCCTGTTAAAAGTTACAATGCGGACTGTTAAATGTGACCTAGTTAGAGGATTTAAAACAAATAGTTCTCTCTTGACCAATCATTCAGTATGGGATCAACAAGAAAACACTCAACATTCATTAGAATGTCATAATAAAGAATTTCACGTCCTACTCGGTTAAGAGATTTATCTATAACAATGGTTAAATTGATACAGTAATGATTTGATTCAAATACAACTCTATTTGCATATTTTGAGATCTCTGCTAGGTACATAATACCTCTCATTAATTTTTTCAGTTCAATTCATCTGATTCTTCATGTTTTGTTATGCTTAGTTAATGGTCTTTCCTTTGTCGCTCGGGGTTGTCTGTAGAAAATGCTTGGTCCTGTCTTCAGCCAGTTTGATCAGTCATCGATAAACATTGCATGTGTGTGCATCATAGCATAATTGCATTATAATTCATAATGAATCTCTTGTCTCTTACATAGACATCATATAACTCATTTAATTTCCATCATTTATATTTTTCCACTTAATCACCATCGTTAGTTTTGCCACTTAAACCTTCCTTGGCCCTTGTGTCAAAAACACGTTTCAATATTTGTCATTTGATCTTACTTCAATTTTCATAGTCGTTTGGTCATCATAATAAATCTTATTATTTACCTAAGAATCATCAATTTCCAGCTAATCATTCTAGTTGGCTTTGGTTTGATTTAATTGCTCGATCAATATTGTGATGTGTCGATGATCCCTATCTCGGTTAATACTGTGCTTGGTATACACTATATTTACCTAGTGTTCACTATTGCTCAGTGTATATAGAACTCTTCAATTACCAACCACATAAAATTTGTTTGTTCTAGATCTTGAATCCCTAGTAGATGTTTGTTACCATAATGATACTCAAATAAGTTGACATGAATGATAATACATTGACTGATTAATGTCTATCATCACATCTTTAACTCAGTTGACCATCAATAAAATGACTTCAAAAATACAATCAGTTGTAGTTAATCAACATCGAATTCCACGTGACCCATGGGTTGATTGTTGAAGCTATGATTTTAAAATGTGAGTGCGACAAGGTTGAAATGAATAGATCTAGATCTATTATAATCTCTATATTAAATATTTAATGAGAAAGGAAAGAATTTTGTAGCTGTGATAAATGAAAATAGGTATGATAGGTTCTCTCTTCCTCCTCCATATGGTCTTTTATATTTTTTTTTTATGAAATACTTTACCTTAGAAGGCCGGTATATCGGCTTTCATGGGTACCACTTTCTTATCTGGAATCATTTGAGAAATGACCGTAGGATTAATGTCCCCTTCTTCCTCTATTCCACCCTGGCCAAAAAAATTTCCAAAGGTGTATCTCTCCCAATCCACCAAGGCCTAATTTATTCCCTTTATCATCACAAATTTGACAAATCCCCATTTATAAGTTTCCTTCCTTCATACCCTTAGCATGAACAAAGCCACATTGTGAATTTGGCCAAGAGCTCTATCAAAATTAAACTTTTAGAAACCAATCCTCTCCATGATAAATCCAACCCTTGTGGGAAAAATAAAATTAAAATCCCTAAGACGCAAGATGAGGAAATCCCCCTCGAAGATGATTTACTTGATACCACTCCCCAGAAAAGGAAAGTGACTACCATTAAACCTACCTCTTAGAAGGCCAAAAATACCAGTAAAAAGGAAAAAAAGGACGAGCCCTACTATTGACATTTATTATGAGGAGAAGAAGACTAGGGAACTAAACATACAGAGGAACTTTAGTATGATGGTAGTTTGAGAGAGAGGAGGTTTGTCATCTTCATAACAAGGAATATAAGGATAAACAGATAGAGGAGGAAGTGCTCATTGAGACCGATATGGAGTATGATCAGGAGGAGGAGGAGGAGTCTCTTGAGAACTCTGAAGATGAGGACTATGTTGCTGAGGCTAAAGAGATTGAGGAAGAGGAAATAGAAAATTCAATGGAGTTAATTGTGAACCTACATGAATTAGAGGAAATAGTGAAAATGGTGTGTAACTCCCTCATCCATACTAACACTGACCCACTGGAGAACATATCACCTTCCCCTATTTTGGAGGAGAAAAGTGCTTCCTCTCACCTCGAAAGTCAGATTGATTACTTTAAGAGAATTTCTTCTGTAGAAGGCTCTGATACTATGTCAATACATGAAAAATATCAATTCAATGATCTCATTATCTCTCTCTGTAGGGTGGTTGATGGGATTATGAGAAAGGATATGTTCAAAGTTGTCACTGGGAAGAATAGGTTAAAGAAAGCAACAAAGAAGAGGAAAGAAAGCCAGATAAGTGAGGAAGAACAACATTATGAGGATAACCAAGATTGGAAAAGGATTCTCAATAGTCTTTCTAAAGAATGTGATAGATTTTCTAGGCCTAATTAGAGCTAGGTATGTTAGTTTTTCTTTCTTTCTGCTCTGATACCTTATTATATGCTAGTTTTAAACTTAAGCTCAGTTTCTTGGTTATCACAACATATTTGTTGTTTGTTGAACTATGCGAGCCTTATAAAGATTAATTTTGATAATTTTTTAAGTAGAATGAGAAACATAAACTCTTTAATATGTTTGACGATGATAAACTATAACATTATTAAGGTTAGTAGTAGTAGTGATAGGAGTTCTCTAAAAAAGACTATGTCAATTTTTGATTACTTTTTTGGGTGAGAGTTTATTTGGCTTGCTCTCGACTGTAATGACCCTAAGTAGGGATTCTAGTGCTAGTTCTTAGTGTTTATTTTTATATTATGGGATCACGTCCCTCTACCTACTGACTTAATTATAAAATGTAACATGATAGAATATAATGCAAGGTTTTTCAAAAGTATGTTTCAAGAGGATTATTGTCCAATGGTTAAAGAAGACTCAAAAGGAAGGAACAAGACATATTTGTTGAATAAAATAGAAGGCTCTTATAAAGGTCATCTGAAATCCATTCTAGGTATTCTTCCCTCTTCTTCCAAATGACTCAAACTACAAGGTCTGATGGGGAGTTTTCATGAGAATATATTCCCCCCTCTAGGTTAGATGTTGAATGTTTTTTTCAAAAGGCAATAAGGCTTGATGGATTGTTTGGAGGTAAGATTTTTATTTTCTAGTCTAGAAAGGTGACTATATGGTTTAGTAAATAGTGTATTAAAGTTTTTCGGTTTTGTCTAAGTTGTGTTCAAATTGGGTTGGAGAAATAATATGTTTGTTGATTCAAAATTAAGATGCATTTGGATAGCTTGGATAACATTATTGTTGATTGTAGAATATTCTCTGATAAATTGAAGGATAGGCTGTGTCTAAGGAACAAGTTTCCTCCTAAGGTCATTAACTAGTATAAGGATGATGCCATATTCTATGTTGACAAGAATTTCTGCTACATAGATGCATTAAATCCTAGAATTTTTTTTGCAACTGGGTTTCTCTATTGGACTATTGAGGAAGAATATATGAGCATTATTGAAAACTTGTTCAAATTTATAAACGATACTAGTGCTGCAATAATTAAATCTATAGAAAAACTATCAATTGTTGATGGTGAAAGGAAATAAAAGGATAAGGGAAAGAGAATGTGAAATATGTCTATAGAGACTTTGTCCTCTCATAAACAAGAAAATAAAATTTAAAGAATGTGTCAAAAGAGATTCTATGCTCCGATGATTGTTTCAAGTGACAGTGAAGAGGAAGAACATAAGGGTGTTGGTGAGTAGAAGGAGACAATAGGTACTTATGTGCATACTTCTACTAGTGAAGAGCATGTCATTCCTATCTCATTAGATGAAGATGATCTATTAGTTGAAAAGATTCTGACTATGTAGAGTTAGTGAGGAGGACTGAAGACCATTGAATATATGTTTCATGTAGTTCCAGCATATGGTAAGGATAATTTTGTGTTTCTCAAGGAGAATCTTGGGGTTGGTTCTCCTCCTTTTAACTTAGTGCATGAGAGTGGTGCATCTATCTAGGGAGAGCTTTTAGGCTTATTTATTTTCTGGACTAATGTTAGTGGCTATTCTTAGGGGGAGTAGTGGTAAGTATGTTTTGGCCTTTTTCCTTGATGATAAAGGGGGAGAAAGATATGGAAATTTTTTATTTGATACTAAGTTTTTGAATAAAAGAATAAAATATACGAAGGTTAATAAGGAATGGTTTGGTTATTTCAATTAATATCTTTATGAAAGATTTCTAGTGGAATTTTTCCATCAATGATGAAGGGGGGATTTTAGGAAATATATGTTTGGTTGTTATTTTCTATTTCCACTGATGTGAAATACTAGTCTAGAGGTCTTTTCTCAAATAGTGTGGTCTGAAAGTATTATTTGAAGACATTTTCAGGTATATCTAGTGGTCTGGATAAGTTTGGAAGAAGGAAGTTGGTTTGAAAGATGTAAGGTTGTGTGCTAAATGTGATAGTGCTGCAAAAAAGTGGAAGACATATATGTATTCTAGTAATCATTTGACAATGATCTTTTTTAGTACATTTGTGTTATATTCTTAGGTCTGAAATGCAATGGTCTGATAACAAAGATATACTGTTAGATATGACACTTGTTTAGCTGTGTTTTCCAAATGGTTTCCACTCAAGAAATAAGGCTTGAATATGTGTAGATGTGATTTGTATAATATTTAAGGTTTGGTCTTGGTTGTCCTATTTTTGAGTGATCCAAAAGTAGTGTTACCAAGTGATGCTTTTATGATCAGTTTGTGTTCTGGTCCAAAAATGTGTTGTGATGGCTTCTGACATGGACAAATAGAATGTGATATGTTTTATAATATAGATTTTTGATCTATCCTCGGTGTGTGGAGGTCTAGATGCAACTGGCAATTTATGTGGTCATTTGACATAGTTGTGGAGTAGTTTTGGTAATTGTAGATATGGTATTGGGATATGTGTAACGTGTCATGGTACCCTCTCTCTCCTAGAGTGAATCATGCTTCATTATTTTTGTCTAGGGATTGCATTTAATTATTATCACTTATTCAGATGGGTTCATGTTAAGTGTGACCTATGTGTTGGTCTGAATGCTTTGTACATGGACCTTATTTTAATCTTTTATTAACATGTCCGATTTGTAATTTTTAAAATTTTTTTCTATTAGCATGGCTTAAATTTTTGTAATTTTGATGACATATCTTGTATATAAGTACAGTGCGTGATTTGGAAAAATGAAATAGTGTTGAGTGCGAATAACTGAAGATCTATAAGCAAATTTTTGGAAGAACATAGTATAGTTTATGAGGTTTTTGTTTTGGGACTGAGGCAGAGAAGTAAAGGTAGATAAAGTGTGTTGTTGCTGTTGATAGAGTTGTATGGGACAACTTCATTATTAGGATAATTTATCTTCATCTATTTTAGAGAGTTGTATGTACCTTGTCTCGAGGAAAATGATTCTTGGGTACACAGGTTCTTTTCTATATCATTCTAATTTGGAAGTGAGCATTTGTTTTCAAGTCTAGAGTAGCGAGCTCCTATCTATATTCAGTACTATATTGGTAGTGTGCCTCTGGTTGTAAGTACAGAGAAGTGAGCTCCTACTATCTTTGTAATCAGACTATATATGAGTGATTTATCTTTGTGGGCAAGTGCTCACTATGATTTTTCCCAGTTTGTGTTTTCGACATATAAAATTCTTGGTGCTCATGTGTTATTATTTTATATCATTATTTACTCAATAAGATGTGTGGTGGATTCCATAACATCGATTATTGATTATCTAAGTAAGAGTTTTGGTTTATGTTGATTCACCCCCTCCCCTCTCCACATCTAATGTGTGTTCAACAAAAGGGACTCACTATCTTGATATAAAAAATTAAACTTCTATGATTGCATCTTAAATATGCATGAAATAGAGTTCCAATGGAGTTCAGTATACAAAGTTCACACACTTCATCTAATTTCTATAGCTGCAAAATATTATCGCATATTATTTTTTCTATGCATTGTATATATGTTATTAGTTCAAAATGGTGTAAAATATGTTCATATATGTGTCTAGAATGAAATATTTTATCCCAACAAGAATAATAATCCAAAAGTAAATTGACATCAAGGAAGCTTCCAAACATTATAATATAGTTCCACTACACACATCTCTTTAACCGAGTCAACCCAAAACAAAATTATTAATTGCATATAACTTGAAATTATATGATTTTTCCAATCCTTACCATTGACCCAAAATTATGGGTCCACCAACATGCTCATGAAAAAATGCGGTTACATAGACTGAACTGTCATATTTTTGGTTCAAACTAGAGTGTATCCAAAAGAAACATTCTAGAACATATATTTACAGCTAGATAAAGATAGTATTTGTACCCTTAAATATACATACTTCTTAGTCATATAGTCCTCTTTCCAAAATATTTTTATCATGTTTTTACAAGTAAAGAAGTTTGGAAAAAAACCCAGACCTACTGTCTATCAAACAAATAGAAGAAATAAATGACACCAATGACAACATTCCAACACCAATGTCATCTCCAAAATATAACATGTGAATAAGAAAATAAATCTTGTAGAATATTTGGTCAAGAAAACATCTTCAAAAAAAATCTTGAATCATGTAGATGTCGACACAGTAAGGTGAGACCTAAATTGACATCCCAACATTAGTTGTGAAATGTACCTAGACAAAAGAATGATCCTAGATAAGGTAGCACTTTTAGATATATAGAAACATAACATAATTGATTATATTATCTATAGAACATTAAATCTCACATGTGAACCACACATATCACCAGAAATTATACTATATGGTCAATCAAGAATAAGAACATCAATTAGCAACATTTTATTTAACCATATCCGATGGACACCAATGATACTTTGGAACTAGTTTGGAAAATCTCACTGCTTATTAGAGAACATTACCGAAACCAGAACAATAAACTTATCTTTAGCTGTAATATATGTTACCATAAATAATAGAAATAACCCTACCTTGTTATACATTCTAGTTATTCAACATTCTACTCTACAAGCATGTTGTAGCATAGTTTGAAGTTTATTTTCACATTATTCATCATAGCTGACGAGAGCACTATTTATGTGAGGTAGCTAAGTGCTATATTATCTTGTAGACCTCGTCATCTCAAAGGTAGAGAATTTCCTTCTCTATAAATATAAACAATAAACTTATGTAAATGAAAGGCAAAGATATCATTTTTCTTAATAGTATCAAGGGTAGTTTGCATACCACATCATACCATAGCTATATAATCAAGGTGATTGTACAATATAATATATGTCAAAGCCTCTTATTTGATTTATGTGATACATAATTCTAAAATATTAATGCATCTTGTGTTGCAACACTATATTGTGGATGTTATATTTTGTGGCCAATCCTTGAAGTCAGTAATTATATTATTGTTTTATTATAATTTCAAAAACCCCTAATACTAACCTAAATATCATTGCAATTTTTTTTGTAGTGATGGCTATGAAAAAAGGTGTGTATGTAGAAACATGGACTATACATGTAGATATAGGCATAGATATAACAACTTGGGTTGGAGTAAGAGGATGTCCACGTAGTTTTGCACAATTGGCCAATTTCACAGTGTTGTCATACTTTATGTGATTTATGCCATACAAATCTTCCATGTCATTTTCATCACTTTGCATCATCTTACTTACACATATAATCAAGAGAATTGCCTCTCCAATAAAGTTTTATTGAACAAAAAATTGACAAATTTATCTAAATTTCTTGTCAATCTTCACCAATTGTTCATTGGACACTTGTATTGAAGATATGTACCCATCTTGAGAAGAATGATGGGAAGGGTTCTCAACATTGCTATGAAAGGTAGGTGTTCAATTAAAAGAAAAGGATTCACCCAAGCTCTTAGTTGGGAATAAATCAACATACAACTTAGGTTCAAAAAAATTATTATTTATTAATGGGAGGCCAAGAATCAATATATTTTTATAAGGAAATTGGATTCAAAACAATGGGTTATGAAACTCATACACAAGGAAAAGCTCTAGCAACACACAATTGCTACTAGGAAAGAATGAAATATAGAGGAAAAGGTAAGTGAATTGATTTATTCTTTTAGCATCTTTTTAAATTTTCTAAGTGATAATTCAAATGGCTAACAAATGACATGCAATTATTGCAATAAAAATGATTAAACAATGCAATATAGCAATCAAATGATTAATTAGCTAGAAATTATAGAAATATGAGCTAAGAAAAAAATTACTAATCAATGAATACAACTACATAAGAGATGGATTTTAGAAATTAATGTCCCTAAATTAGATGTATGCAATCAAAATCAGATCTAGACATTCAAATAAAAATTTCTCGCATTCACCAAAATGAAATGGTATAAAAAAATATAGGAGATAGTTCACTGGCTCAAACGTGCCAACTAGGAATCAAATCCACACCATATCTCAATTTCATTAAGGAACAAGGAATTAGGGAAAAATTCAATCCCTTAGGACTACTAAGAAATATTAGTTGATTATTTTGAGTGGATACAATATTGACAAGAAATGATGAAGGACATAGGTAAAATGCTACAAAATTAACATGATTAAACATAAAAAGATAGATACAAAATTGAATGTCAACTCACAAGTATAGATCTAGGATTGAGATACAAAGATAACCCTATCAATAAAATATAAGCTTTGAAATGTAGGTCAAGTGTGCTACGTTCACTAGACCTAGATATGCTTCTATCAGTCAAAATTTTAAACTCTAGATTAGGATTGTGTATAGATCACACCCTTATAAATTTAGAAAAAAAAGTGTTGATTGCGTGAGTTGTTGACATAGACAAGGGAATTATTATTATTCAAAATCAGTAAATATGTCTCTATATTTGATCTCTCTAGGTCTTCTACTTTCAACTCTTTAATATGTAACCTACACACATAAAAGAGGGTAATATGTTGTGTATTATAGGGTTTTCTAATTAAGACCCTGAGTAGGAATCAAGCTACACTACAACTATGATACGATGTTAGAGCTTACCATTGGTAGAGAAGAAGCTTAAAACCTTAAGAAAATTCTTGAATTGATAATTTATACCTTTTCAAGGAACTTCTTGTGTTTAAGCCTTCATTAAAAGTTGATGTAGCTTGATAAGAGTTAGCGCATTCCTTCATCACGGAGGGACATATAAACTCAATCATGATTGATGAAAAAAATGCTTGAAAGTTCTCAATTGAAATGATATGATTTCTCTCTTACATTATATTGAGATCTGTGCAAATGAGGGAGAGGAAGTTGTCTTATACACGAATTTACATATTTCCTTTTTAAATTTTAAAGAAGGAAAAAATAAAGGATTACTTTCTCATTCAAAACTTTCTTGACCATTAGAGGTTCAAATATTTTCTGAAAAAGTCTAGAGAATGGTTATCAACAACATAGTTTAGGAGGTCTATGATGCTTGGTGCTATAGTCTTGGAGATTTTTGGTGCCTATTACCATAGTAATCACTTTCTAGATAAAAATATAGTTTCTAAGCTCAAGACCATACTCAACATCCAAATCTTTTTATGGGACAAGCACATCAGTGAGGAATCAAGACAATGAGGGAAAACCACCAAAGGAAACCAAAAATGAGTGTTGAATTGCATGAGGTCACAATTTACAATGCTAAAATAATGATGTTTAAAAGTAAAATATTTACTTGGGGAAACATTTTTCTTTCATTATCTAGAAAAATACAAGAGATTATTAAATTCTCCTCATTTCATATTTACTATTCTTCTTGTTGGATTCCCTTCAAAAAAGATTCTGACAATTCAAAAAAAATAAATTGACAATTTTTATGAATAAATTGGAAGGGTCAAGCTGATTTCAAATCTACCTCTTGGTTAAATTAAATATAACCTAAAAATAATGGTGGTATGTGTCTTTTGGATTCATATAGAAAACTAATAATCATGAATTTAATGAGTTGTACATCTAGGGTTGTATAATACTAATAGAGGAGGTTTCCCAACTTGTGCAAGAGGTCTTTCGACCGCTTGCGGGGAGGTCATCCTCTCTCCTCCCGTCAGCACCATTTATTACACTTTGTGTGATCTTCTATGGAAGATGGATACTATTTTAAGCCCAATAAATCTATTGTCTTCAAATTCTATGCCATAGGAAGTACTACTATGAAGTATTTCAAAGAAGATACAGAATGAGAGTTATATCTTAGAGAATACATAGTTTGTGCCTAGCCATGACCCACACATGAATTTTACATCTACCCATGGAGCTGGAGGACATAAGAGACCCCATTTTCTCCTCATTATTAAACCTAACTTTCAAATGTCTAAAGCTATAGAGGTTGAAAAGGATAGCCTGTTAAGGGTATTGCCATTTTTTAGCAGCCTAGGATATTATTAAGCTTTCCTCTTATGTATATATGAATGAATGGATACATAATATTTGGAACATTAAATTAGGGTTTCACTATACATTATTTTGTATGATTCAATCTATTCTATTTGTAATTATTTTGAAGAACTTTGATTCTCAGAAGGAAGTTGTGAAAATGCAGTTTTGGAACATAGGTTCCTAAAGTTTTAGAGCCATTTCATGGTTGACTGATGCTAACAGAGAGGAATTCATAGCCCTCTCGAGCCCTAGATAGGTTACTCTTAAAAATGATCCCCACTACTTATGGAATTCGATCCCAAAAAAAATAAAATCTACTAGCCTATCTAGAATGTGACTAAGGGTGTGAAAACTATAAAATTAAATCACGAGGAAAAGAGTAGTATTTTAGAAGAGTCCATTGAATATGTGCATGCAAGTCTCCGGGTTGTTGTGGTTGTGAGTAGAATGCCCATGCAGAATAGCACTAATGGTATCAAATAGTTGATAAAAAGATGCAGCTCCTTAAAGGTTTGAAATAGGGTAATTCTGGCTACCCTTCACATCTTGTAGAGAATAAAGTGAAAAAAGTTGTTGATGACAAGGTTGCGGGACCTATTCTTGGTTCCTCAATAAGAAGACACAACTATGATAAAGATAAGTCTGATCAAGTCCATATTTTTCATAATGTTTTTACAATCAATGATGATGTTATTGAAAAAATGTAGAGGCTAGAAAAAAAAGTAAAAGAATCTTTGGTAACCTTTTGGGTCTATTGACCCTCTTGGTTCTCTTTTTTTTTGTTGTTGACCAATTGTTGGCCCACTTCTCATTTTCTCTTGTTGCTAGCCATCTAATTTTTGTAAAGGGTTTAAGGGTCCCTTAAAATATATTTTACTCTAGTCAAGAACACCAACACCCAGAACATTGATATTTAGTATCAATTTACTAGAGACGTGGTGGGGATAGTAGGGTGACGCGGGTTAAGGTAGAGACTTTGTTGAATATTGTAAATCGTTTTACTAAGACTATGAGCATAGTGAAGTTTAGATTATGTCTTGAGTTTATGGGCCTATTTTCCCATGGCAATAGAATATGATGTTGGTAACCCTTTGGTTTCTCTCACAAAGATGTTTGACAAGTGGGAGATCTGTTACGAAAATAGTGTTTCGACCTTGCAATAATAGCAGGTTATTGTTGATAAATATGTGTTGGAGGGTGCGAGGGGATAACCTTTGTTGTGGTGGTTAGTGGAGATGGGTCCCTTAGCAAGGAGTCTTGGGGCATCATACCGTAGTGGGGTTTTGGTTGCAACACACTTGACACATTTTGTGTATAATATTTCCTTAAAAATTTTGATTGTTGATTATTATGTCACAAATATAACAGTGGATATTTTGTGTGTTTTTTTCCTGTAGAAGGAAATCTTATTTTTTAAGGGGCATCATATTACGACAATGCATTGTGATATTTTCCAAGGGTTTGATAGTTGTTGAGTTTCCTATGGATCCCCAATAGTGATACTCATGTGTGAAGTGTGCTTCCCAAGTATATTGTTATGTGTTGTGATTTTTGAATAGTATATTCGGTGGGTTTTGGATTGTGAGGTTTCGTTCTTGAAAGCGTTTTGCCCATGCAAATCACTATGTTGTGGTAGACATGTTATTAATTTTTATTTCTATTAAGTTTTTGCGACTATTATAGACATCTAAAAGGTTTTATATAACCCTCCTCTCAAGGCTAGTGTATCAAGTTGTTCCAATACCTTAACTTGCTTTCACATTGATAATCATAGAAACAAAGATAAATTCTAGAGTTCATTAAATACTTTCCTATTTAAGATGTCACGACTCACAGTTATTTGGGTTATTTATTCTTCATTTTTATATTTTTTTAATGATCAACTCTTTTGTTTAAGGTTTTGACTAGTTGTTTATGCTTTCTCCTTGTTGTTCGGTTGTGCTTCATTTTGTTATTTTTATTTATTTGTAAAAATGTTTAGATATCTTTCACATTAACTACATTTACCATTATAAAAGAGAAATAAATCTACACATTATCACCTTGCATGTGTTTCTTTGACTTCAAATGTTTAACAAATCACATTGTTCTCTCTTATTGAACTCTACAGATGAAGAGGACTTAAGACCATTGTGCATGGAAACCTTAGACATGGAAGCATTGGCAATTTAAGTGTTGAATTCCCTCTACTGCATCATTTTGAATATAAATTTTGGTTTTCAAAGACGCATTAATCAAGTTGTCCCTTAAAGCACTTAACAAAGATACAACCAAGTACGATGATCAATAGCTTGGTGCCTAGTCATAGTCATGTTCATTGATGCATCTTGGATACTAAAAAAGTCAACAAGTCTAGAACAATGAATGTGAGGTGTCCAAATAAATATAACAAAAGTCAATCTTAGGTTGAGGAAGTAAAAGCTTAGAAACAAAAGATAAGATTCATAGAATATACAAACATATAGAAATGAAGCATAGCGTAATGGACTAACAAAGACACCTAAATCACTATTGATTATGGAAATGAAGCTTAGCCAAGCAACATAATAGGGAAAATCAACATATATATCCAAATACATTATTTAAAGGTATCCAATAATACCCATTAGATAACAATATCCAAACATTTGCGAATAGAAAACCAGATAGCGTTGCTGAAATCTAGGAAGGCCAATAAAATATAGGAGAATTCGTATTCATTAAAACATAAATCCAGGGTATTTTTAACTTAGTGGTAGCGACTAAAAAATTGAATATTCTATAGTTATAGAAGAAACCAAAGTCGTGGTCTTGCACGTGATGTAGGCCCCAGAAAAGCCTGCATTTTATTATGAATGGAGGCATAGTATTGGATAAAATATTATCTTTGTTGACGACTAGAGGTTGGTGCTTATCCATAAACATTATTTTCAAGGAGAGAAGGGCTAAAGGTCAAGATTTGATATATACCAAAATTTTAGAGATTTGTGGAGATTATACCACATGTAGTACAAAGCCATTGATGTGAATTATAGAGTTGTAGGAAACACCAAGAGTGTTTTTCAGAAATGTTTTTTTCTTTTAAGATTCAGAATTTTTTTTTGGCCTACAGTCAAGGACTGAAGCTTATCCATTTGACCAAAATCCTTTCAAAAGGCCAAAAAGAAATGCTATTTTAGATTTCCATATATACACGATTTGTAGTGAGAATTACATTCATCGGAGGTGATAATCTCATTGTGGTGAGTTCCATCTAGAACTTGTTTTTCCTAGTTCTTGATCAACATGTTTTGACAGGTATCCTTATCCTTATTACATTTCTTCTCTACATGAATTATTTTTTTGTATTCCTCGCATGTTCTCGTATGAAAGTGAGTTTTAGTTAGGTTGCCTGTGAAAATGTGAAGGCGTTTTTGTAGGAGGACTGATTTTTTTCCCCTTCAATTGTGTTTCAGTTTAAAGCTTCAAATTTCTAAGAGGTATCACTGAAATAAATTAGATCTCTTACTGGTTTTAATAATATGAGTTAGCATGTAAATATTTTGAAGGTTCGAATTTCTTATATATATGAATAGAATGGATTAGATCTCTGAATGCTATTGATGATCTGTTATATGAGTGAGTATTTATTTTTATTTTTGGGTCGCCACTGTAATGAAAATATGATTTACATTAGGTTTTTGTAGAAATCTCCATACTTACTCTCAATACTTTTCATAAGGGCATATTCTTGCAAAATTGCCTCGTTTCATACTGCCTATGTTTTATAAGAGAGGCATAATGGTCAAAATTGCCTCTTAATACAAATCCTAAAACTATATCAATCTTGTTCTTGCTCTTACTGTTTATGTAATATGAAGCTAATTCCTAGTCCAGTGAAAATGATATGGGATACACAAATCATTTTGAAAAAATTATACATTGGTATATCTATTTACTACATATTCTATAAGCTAGTAGAAATTTTTCCATACATATCTAATATATTGAATTATAACTACATTGCTATTGCCTAGCCTTTTTTTCCTTGAGGAGTCATGGTTGGTCATTCGACATTTCGGTGGCTTGGATCTTCCTTCATAATAAAATTTTGACATAATTCTTGTTCTCTTCCACATGCACTGTTGTTGCTACGAAAATGGTTGAAAAATATGCATTTACTCTATATCCGTGGGCCA
>MU225293.1:6795144-6828655 GCA_018584345.1 Thuja plicata | reverse complement strand
CCTTCTAATATCCTTTTAATCGCCCTGATTATCAAACAATAGGAGTATTTTCTTTCACTTCTCCAAGGAAAGACATTTGTCTCTTGTTTGGAGATCAAATGGATAGGAGAATCCACGCTTTTGAACCATAGTCTCGCCGAGTAATTGTTTCAACCACTGTTCTTTAGGTTTATAACTCAAAATTTGACCTCTTGTCTGGTATCAAGAGATATTTAATGCTTTTTGTAGTGTGTTCTTCCCTATTCGTACCAATGGACTTATCAGTATTTTTCATTATTATTTCTACCATCTTTCTAAATAAAATCACCACAAGTAGTGGTTTGCTAATTATTGTGTAGTTAAATCTGTTTCTAGCTCATTTTTAGGCTTCTAGTGTTATTAATTATCTTCATTCACTTTCAACCTACTATGTCTAAGTTGGATCTGACAACATAATCTATATAGCCTACTTAAGGTTTCCGTTTATTTTATGGTTCAACATTTATTATTATATTTATCAATTTATGCCTTTCATTCTAAAGTTTATAGTCTAATCTTTTTTCATATCAATTTTAATTAGTTTAATTATGATCTACTAAACCAATTGTTTCAAGCTCAATTCCATCATCTCTAATGTTTCCCATTTGACGAAACTTTGTATTAGCCTCTCAGTATATATGATTGATTATTCTGCTTAAGTCAATCAGGAAAGAGCCCAACCATAACATCAATCTCGTAAGGAATTCACAAGAAGTGAATTTAACCTGTGAAACATCCAAAAAAACTAACTAAACAACAAGAAATAGACAAAATAGAAAACCTGAGCATAAACAAAGACAAAAACTAAAGGGAAGGGGTTTTAACATCCTTCCTTTCCTAATTCATCTACTTTAGAGTTTTCAAGAAAGATCCCTTGCTATGAGAGCACTGAGCCGAGACCAAAGTAGGAGGACTATCTTTCTTGGACAAAATACTCACCTCGCTCCTTCTTTTAGCTTTCCTATACTCCAACTACTCCTAAAGGGTATGAAGTGAGCTCATAGTCTTTTCCACCATATCCTTGATGAAATTGACAATTTCATATATTTTTTTTGTTCACCTCATCTTGATTTGATTTAACATTGGCCAAAGGCAACAACATTTCACTTTTCTCCTCCTCAGAGGGAATCATTCCCCTCAATTCAGAAACATGATCTACAATTGTATGCCAATTGTCAAATTTCAATGAAAGTTCGTCAACTACTTCCCAAACCCAAGAATCTCCCATAACCTAAGAACAATCCCCCACTTTAGCCTTACCCTTTGTAAGAGATTCAAGTCTATTGATCTTTTTCTTTTAGGTCATATGAAGTTCTACTTTGAACTATTTAATGATGGTATACTGACAATTATACAAGATACACAATTTAACAACTTTGACCACAATGCTAGGGTAGCCAAGTAATTCATCCTTAGGGGTGGGTTGTGGGAATAGGGATGAGACATGCTGTGAGGTAGAGACCTCAAGCCCACTTTTAGGGTAAGGGGCACATAAAATTTGAGAGGGGAAGGGGGTCCTGAGCCTGTTTAATATTCTTGAGGGAGGCGTTTTGATGGTCCAATTCAATTATGTGGACCATGAAAAGGAAGACTCTTTAGCTAATATAACATTTTCCTGAAAAGTTGTCCATTTTCCAAATGATTTCATCTTGGCCTTCTTTTGGGCGTTAATCCTAGTCGAGGTTGGAGTAGAGGTGATAGTGGCACAAGAGGAACCCCTTTTAATAAATTTCTAGTTAGAAAGTTTGAAAAAGATAGGGAAAGATATAGGGCCTAATCTCTAAGTAAGACAAACATAAAAATTATACATCCAAAGAATCAAATGTTGGTGCAAAGGGGCTCCCTAATGGGATTTCTCTTTGACAACAGATTGGGATATTGACAACAAAATCTATAAGGGGAAATTAATTTTTATACCACGTCTAAAATGATTAAGCATCAGGAAGAGATGAGAGGAAATATTTGAATAACCTTCAAGTATGATGAGTTTGATAAGCACGAAAGCCACATCCTTCCATTCTCCCAAGATCTCTTCATGGTTGAAGCTATTCTATAAATGAGGAATTGTTTCTCTAAGGTTGAGGAATTTATTAAATCCTGCTAGTAATGAGCTTTGGATTTTTTGGGTAGAATCATCCCTTCTTCCAATAGAATAGTCATAAAAGCTATGGACTCAATAGATACCAAAAAATAAATATGCCTGGTGGTCACGTTTCCTTTATCCCAAGACTTAGTGAATTCCCCAGATAAGTTTGGGTCATTGTCCTTCATCCCTTGCACATAACTATTCATATGACTCAATTGGAGAATAGGATATAAAGTAGAATTATTATTAAATTCTTCACAAGTATCATACTTAGTCTATATGACATCCCATCCCATGGCTTTCGAGTAAGAATGCAACTCCACAAAGATAGAGTAACTAACTGAGATAAGAAAGTTTCCTAAACTAATTTTGAGAAAAACTAGAGAGATAATCCATACTAAAAGCATTACCTTTGTGTAATAATTACCTCCTAAATCATGACTGAGCATCATGAATGATTAGGTGGTTTGGACATCCTTTGCCATGTAGGAAAATATCTTGAGTGATGGCATAATGTGCCTTAGAAGGAAGGTCTTGAATTTTGAACCGAGTTTGAAATGTATATGTGAAGCAACCCATAGCCACCAACATATTAGAATAATAGTTCCCCTCATATAGGGTGTGTTCTATTTTGACATTGTCTAGCATGGTCAACGAACTTTTACTTTTGTAGATTATATCTTTCATCTACCATTTTAGCTTAGCTACCCCATTTAACATCATGATGGAATTGAGGGCATCTCCTACAATAATTATATATTAAATTATAATTGAATTGGACAAAAAGTACAATTTCATGATTTTTTTTGTCATTTCCGCTATGTAGGCAGTTTGGGAACACAAACTCACTCCATAAGCTAAAATCAGCTTATCATGTTCATCTCTAATGAGCCCGCACCCAGCCTCCTAACCTAGGTTCCCAAGTTAGGATCTTCTAAGAAAGACATTCAATTTCTAGTTTGGGCTTGTTCTAATTTTAAGGGAAATAATTACTATTATTGAATCTCCTTCAATTTCTACCTTCTGAATTCCTAAATCTTTGTAAAGGAGAATACCTTCTAATAATTCCTTCATTTCTACCCTATTATACAAATATACATCATAACTAATAATGATATAATACAAATATACATCACATATGAATAATGATCAAGTCTCCAATGAAGAATAAGAAGATAGTAACGACAACAAGGATCATCCAAGAATATGAACAAGAATGCCAGATCTCAGTTGTAAATAGAATCACTATCACCTGTCCACATGGAACCCTGAGGTCCACCACACCATACTGAGAGATAAACATCATACCCACACAAATAGGTACACAAAAGTAAGAAAGGCTAATGCAAAGGTAGAAGGATACATAAACCACAACACCAATAGAAAGGTATGAACATAAGATCCTAGAAGCAGCGAAAAGGAAGTTGTGAAAAGGCAATTTTGGAACATAGGTTCCTAAAATTTTAGAGCCATTTCATGGTTGAATGATTCTAACAAAGAGGAATTCATATCCGTCTCAAGACCTATATGGGTTACTATTAAAAATGTGCCCCACTACCTGTGGAATCTGATCCCCAAAAAAATAAAATCTATTGGTGGATTCACTAGAATGGAATAATTAACATCTCTGATGTCTCTTATAGATGCAAGAATATTATTAGACATTTACCCTGGCATTTATTTTCCTAAAATATTGGTCATAGGATTGGATAATGACATGCTTTCATGCCTTATTTAATTTCTAGGCGGCCTCAATGCATGTTTTTTGTGTCAAAAAGAGCGCCATTGAAGGAGGAATTTTCCTCTATTAAAAAATAAGACCTACCCTAATATAAGCTATGGTAAGAGGAATAATGTGGCTAACCAAAAGAGTATTCTAAAAATGATATCACTAAGGAATTGGACCTGAAGGGTGTCCCTTCAGACTCCTCTAAGGGAAATTTGAATATTAATGTCACTATTTTAGACTACCCAAAGAATTTGAATGAGGGCTTGGGTTACACATAGACCCTAGACAAATTAGCTAATCCTAGGCCCACTGACAAGATTGATATGGTCCCCATCTAAGTTGATGAGAGACACAGGGATGCCATAGCTGATAAACTCAAAGAGACTCTTATGGAGAGCCTATTAGACTAAGAAGATCATCAAGCCCTCCAACGTCAATCCTAATAGAGATTGTGCCTCTCATGGTGTCAGTTCCATACACAAAACTATTAATGCCCAATAATTAGCTTTAGGAAAGATTAGGAAAGTTGCTAAGACTAGGAGAAGGATGGATAAGCATATCTTAGAGGGAGAGGAGTAAAAGTATTTCCCAGAGTAATTTGATTTGTCTTCTTGAAGAGAGAACAAAAAGACCCCTCCCTTCCTTGGGAAGGTGATGACTAATGTGAGGGTGACCCCTAATAACGGGAGTAGAGTGGTTGGATTTGAAACTAGGGACAATAGTGGTAATCCTATTGATATTTTGGAGGATGTTCATGATCCAATTGTAACTACTGAAGGGGAATACCTTGAAGTTACTAGAGATGTATATGATTAAAATGATTGTTTATCTAATTATTCCCTCAATGTCCTTGTCTCCACTATCACTCCCCCATTTAGTACCCCCAAGCTATTGTAATTAGCTTTGATAACGATGCCAATAGTGACTTACTTCCCACTGAAGTTGGGGGCCCTGATGGGTCCCTTGAGGAACTTGAGGAATCTATATCTGATTAGGATATTGAAGATGATTTGAGATGGGCCATTGTTCCCTTTGAAGGTTCCAATAATAAGGATGTGATGGTTGAAGCCCTTTCAACCCTCAAATACAGAAAAGGAGGGAATAAGGCCAAGGCCAAGAAAGATAAAACTAAAAATAAATATAGAACTTTAGTTAATATTAAACCTATTTTGGGGGCTAAGGATTCTTGCGAATTCAAAATTTTCAAGAAGAGTGGAAGGCTATTAGGCTCCACCAACTATAGATGTGGAAAGAAAGTCATTGAAAAGGCCCTACTAAAATGATAGAAGAGCTTTAAAACTCCAATGGTAATTTCCCAATGAACTTGAAATGTCCCTCCTATAATTTTAGGGATTTAGAATCTTCAAACATAAAATATATTGTGAAAAGGTTCCTTAGTTTGTACACAAACATGGATATTATCCTTCTACAAGAGATCAAATTAGTATTTTTTAAACCTTGATATCAACCTAAAGTGTATTTGGAGGGATGCAATGTTCTTTATTACCAACCATAGTAAAGGTAAAGGAGGAGAAACTATCTTGGTGGGAGTCAGGTGGAAGACTGTGGTTTTTAGATGGGGCTCTTCTCCATGTAATAGAGTCATTTGGGTTGTTTTGAAGGAAAAAGAGGTGTAAGTTGGTTTTTTCTCGGTATATGCCCCTAATGACTACAAAGAAATAGTGGAGATTTGGAAATGGTTGAACCATATGGAAGATATTTCATGGATTATTGTCAGAGACTTCAATATAGTGGAGCGGCCATAAGACAAGACTCAAGGGAGTAAGTTTGAATGGAAAGGGGAAGAAAAGTTCTTTGGTACAAGATTCTTAGTAAACTTAACTTATGGGACCCCTCGACAGGTAACAAATAAGATAACCCTAGAATTTGGTATACCTAGTGCAATTTAAAGTAGGGTAAGAGGAGAATATATAGTTTACTCGACCATTTTTATGCTAATAAGGAATTATTTAGCTTCAAAAAAGATGAATAGGGCACCTGCATAAAAGTGAATCCATATACTTTGTCTGATCATCACCCCATCTAGGCTGAGATTTCCTCTAAGGATTTCACTTCGGTAATAAAAAACAAGACAAATAATTTTTCTTTAAATGCCCAATTGTTGGAGGGTGAGGAATTCCTAAATGTTGTTTCCCTTATCAAACAATTCAATACATGGAATACTAATTATAATTCTCTTAGAGATGGATGGGTTTAGAATACTGTAAGTTGGAGGAAACTCTTTCAAGTGGTGGGGGAAAAAAAGAAAAAGATGCTAGGCAGTAGGAGGTTGAAATTCATAATTATTTAATGGTTGTTGAAGACTGTATCCAAAAGTATCTCTATAATAATAATTCCATCAAATCCCTTGCCTAGGCATAGAACTCCTTAAGAAGGATCCAAAACTTAAAAATTCAAGGAGCCAAGGTAAGAGCTAGTATAAATTGGCTCAATCATGGAGACAAAGGGACTAAATACTTTTTTCAATTATTGGAGAATAAAGAGGCAAAGGAAATTATTGATAGTATATAGGAAGTGGGTGTTAGTATCACTGTTCAACAAGATATCTCTATGGACTTTTCTCAATTCTATAGAAATATTTTTACTTCAGAAGACACTGGTGAAACCATGACAAAAGATAAAGAACAGATCAAAAACATAATCCCAAGGAAAATTTGGTGAAGGATATGCTAGCCTCCTCAACAAGGAAATCACTATGGAAGAGATTAATAATGTTATCAAATATTTGAGTAATGACAAAGCTCTGGGCATTGATGGCTTCCAAGGGAACTATACAAGAGTAATATGGGGTGGATAGGAGAGGAATTATCTCAGGTTTATAATGAAACTATTGATAAATTAACTCTAGGAAAATAGATCAATGCGTGAATCATCATGTTGATTCCTAAGGATGGGGATACGACTCTAATTAGAAATTGGAGACCAATTACTTTGTTAAATGAATCCTACAAAATTTTGGCAAAAATTATTGCTAGAAGACTAGAGGAAGTCCTAAAAAAGGTTATCAACCCTACCCAAACCATTTTTTTCAAGGGGAGGTACATATTGGAAAATCTGGTTACTTGTTGGGAGACTATGAGCTGGGCAAGGGATTCAAAGAAGATAGTCTACATGTTGTTAATAGATTATAAAAATGCATATGAAAAGATTGAATGGGATCTCATATTCATGATGATGGAGATTCTAGGATTTCCTAAACACTTTTAGCAGATGGTAAGAGTTCTTATGAAAGATGGTAATGCCAAAGTGGATGTGAATGGGTCTATATCTAAATGCATTCTTATATAAGGTCCATTAGGAAGGGTTTTCCACTTGCCCCTACTCTATTTGTGATTGCAAAATATGAACTTTTCCACCTACTAAGAGATGATTCCATATCTCCAAAGGTCTAAGGTATTACTCTACCCAAAGAGGAATACCCCACGAATGTCCAATTTTTTGATGATACATCAATCCTCCTAGCTTTAAAAGAATATAATTTGGGGAAATTTATGGATAAGAGGGATATATTTTGTAGGGCCTTTAGGAGTAAGGTATGTCTCCCTAAATCCATCATGTTAGGTTAGGAGGAGAACCCCCTACCCTTGGTTATCTAAATATGGTTTGATTTGGGGGGGACCCAAGCACTAACCTAGATATTTAGGTATCCATTTTTCTATTTGCACTAACTAGAAGGATATCTAGTCGTGGGTTAGGAACAAAATTGATACAAAAATGGGTAAATGTAAAAAAACACTACTTGTCTTTGGAAGGGAGATACTAGGTGTGTCAGGATATACTTTCCTCTTACAGTATTTACTACACCTCAGCACGGTTGTTTAATCAATACCAATTTAACCACATTCAGAAACATATTAGAAAATTCCTATGGTCAGATGGTTAAGGGTATAAAAAATATCATGTAGTGAAGTGGAAGTGGTGCACCATGAGTAAAAGAGTATGGGGCTTGGCTGGAAATATATCATATTACAAGGGCTAGCCCTTGTATCCAAGTGGATTTTCAAATCCCTATAGGGAACATAACCTTGGAAAGTATTGATCAGAAACAACATTAGTAGAGAAATGCCTTATAAAGGATCCTCCTAGAAAGGGCTCCCTTTATGTGACTTAATTGTAGGTATCTTCCCTTTCAAGGTTACTGGCTCTAAAGTGTTTGAAAGAATTTGGAGAGGTTGGGATCTAGTGAAACACCTTATATATTAGAATGACATTATCTCAGGTAATAATATGGTCTATGGAGAGAGATCTATCTGGTGGAACCTAAGGAACAAGGATAAAACCTTACTTTGCTGCAAGGATTCTCAACAAAAAACTAGAAAATAATAAGCATTACAAGAATGAAGGATATAATAACAAATTGAAAACTTATAGATTGGTAGTTGCTGATTCTTAAATTTGATATTTCTAGGAGAAAAGAGAGAACTTAATCCATTTTGAAATAATTTTTTCAAGCAGTCTCCCTTCCCAATCAATGTGATTCCGTCGACTCCAGATTTATCTCCTTTTGGGCTGATGGTACCCCTCTCCCATGCATTAAAGATAAATCTCTCTACTCTCTCCTTTCTGATAATGATGTTATCTTCTTCCACTTAAACTCTTGCTGGGTTATGAACTTTGAACCTTCCCAAGGACATAAATGTTTTGAGAGAATCTAGGGTAGACAAGTGGAACCCAAGAAGAAGTGTTTTTTTTGGAAGTTGGTTATTCACAAGCTCCTAGTTAAGTATACTAATGGTGACTTTAATGTGTATATTGTTTGTAGAACCCTAGACACCCTAAACTATCTTCTTTTGGACTTTTTGGTTGCCAAAGAGATTTGGGGGCTATTTGGATTTTCTATTTGTGATAACTTTCATATTACTGAGATTATGCTTGGCAATATCCTAGGCCTTAAAAAATATTACAATGCTTTTTTTTCTCTATTCTCTCAATTGAAATGCTTTGGTCTATTTGGAAACTTAGGAATGCCAATGTTTTCAATGGCAAGGCTAGAACTCGTACTTAATATCTGAGGAGACTCTTTTTTCATGATATTGACATGAAAATACCAGTTACTATAAGATTTGTGAGAGAGAATTTTGAGGATCTACTACATGATGACATTGCATGGTATTTAGAGAAGAAATTTCCCATGGGCACACATGGAAATGGACTTCAACTAAAAGATATCCTTTTGAGATAGTATTGCATAATTTAATGGATGAGTTAAGAGAACATAATGAAAGGAACAAGTTTTATAATTAAGCCTCAACAATAGTGGCACATGTTGCAACTATTACACTTGTAGAAACCACCCCACCAACTGTCCCAGTTATTGAGAAGGTTGTACACCCATATGATCATCATATTTGAGTTGATAATATGTTAAGATAGATATATGGACATGTGGAGTAGATTTCTTGGAATCAGAGCCGAGGAAATGAAAGAGAAAAGAATGATTTCTTCTAGTATTGTTGTAGCAACATACTACTTTATTTTTAATATTTCTGTTTCTAGTGTTCTACCCCTTCAGTTGGTTACTTAATATTTATTTTTTGTATTACATAGGAGATAGTATCAGCATATGATGTAAATTATGGTAGTAGTTATATCTGATAAATATTCAATTTGTAATCTTATTTGAACATCTTATATCTAATACAAAAAAATTATATACAACCTAAAAAACAATGGTGGTATGTATCTTTTGGGTTCTAAGATGTAGGAAATCTTTTAATTAACTATGTGGATAATAAGTGTTGTTTTAAAAGAAGAATAATGTAAAATAATATTTTGTGATAATATGTTTAGTGCTACTATTTATAGTAAGTGGAAATATCTTAGGTAACTAGATAAAAAATTACACATTCCCAAATTTGATTTGTAAGGTTCATTCCCTTAAAAATCTATATGAACAGCTAACAATAATTTTTTCAAATTTCACAATTTGAAGAAGAAATATTTGCAACAAGGTCTCAATTTTGTGAGCATGTTGCAACATGGTCAAATTTTTTTTTTGATTTTTGTTAAATCCTTGGTTTCTATAGAGCTTCTCATGAAATATTGCATACCTTTTAAATGTAATTTCTTTAAAGGCAGGTAATTTTTTGATAAATATAATTTTTTTTGCAATCCCTTTAAGGAAAAAACATCTTAAGCTCTTTTTGAATCTAAATCTAAATCTAATACTTAACATGAAATGAAGATTTAGATTTATAGAAAATAACTAGAAGAACTCGAGAATCAAATTTGGAGGTACAAAATAAAGGCTAATGGTTAAATCTTGGCTTAGAAATTCTACATTACATGTAGTGCCTCCCATGGTTGCATTTTGTCCTATGTTATATTGATCTGAGTTAGGATCTATTTTATTTTGTGACTATTCACATAATGTGATTATATATTTGCACTATGCGATGCATTTGATGACAATACATTATTTTGGTTCTTCCAGTATAATTATTGATGTAAATATTAGGTTATACTGTTGTTTAAACTGTTTTGATCATATTTTCATGATGATTCTACTAGGATGTGACTTGATTCTTTATGATGCTATCTGATATATTTTATATTAGAGAATATTGGATTATGTGACCACAATGATTAATTCTAATTTCCTATTATGTTGTGCCTTTTATGCTAATGGATATTTCACTGAGATTTTCATTGATATATGCTTGTATTATCATAAATAATTATTTAATTATTAATTAAAATAAAATGTACATTGAGGATTAAATATAGAATGACTAGTGTTGTGACATTCTAATACATAAGAATGATTGTGTCACTAGAGCATCACTATTCTATTAAGTGTACTTTGATTATTTAGGTTTTTGCTTTGGCTATCTATACTACGAGCAACTACACTTGATGTGTGTATTATAGTAAACATCTACCCGACATCATCTCCACTTGAACTGCATGATTGAGTGTGGATTATC
Organism: Thuja plicata; assembly: GCA_018584345.1. Classification (NCBI taxonomy): domain Eukaryota; kingdom Viridiplantae; phylum Streptophyta; class Pinopsida; order Cupressales; family Cupressaceae; genus Thuja; species Thuja plicata. Next base: position 6,817,875 of record MU225293.1, on the reverse strand, counting down.
TCCATACTGGCATAGGAGATAGTTTCACCGTCTATTCACAATTTAGCCAATATCATCTATATGGACAATGTATTTGTAATTGGTAAATTATACCTCCTCTACCGTGTAGGTAAATCCAGACTTCATTTTCATATTTGTGATTGGACCCGTATCTATTTGTGTATATTGAGTTTTTGTAGTCGGTGTAGTTAAGTTATTTATTAAATGCTAATTTTTATTATTTATTTTTTTATTAAAGGAAAATTGGTTTTGATTAATGTAAAACTGATTTTTATGATTTGTTGGTTATTTTTATTTACAAGAAAATTTAATGTAGTTGAATTCCATTTAATTGTAATTAGATTAATTTATCAAATGAGGATTTTGGGAAGTTTATAGGTTTTGGTTTAATTGATTTAAGTGATTTAATTTTAGCTTATTAGGATTTTGGCAAAAAGTGACCTCTTACTATGGGAAAAATGAGTTCTTTTTCACACTTGGTCTTTTTGAGGAAATTGGAAACTTCTCCAATTTGTGTTGAGAAAATCACTCTTTTATTGATTGAGTTTGATATGCTCGCCATATTTTTGTGGACTTAGGCTCAATGAGTTCATGCTAGGATTATTTCTCTTTGTTGAAGGGTTCATTTGATTCTGTGAGATTCTCGATTTGCTTCTTTGTTTTTGGATTTCTCCATTTTTTGAGGTAGGTTTTCCCTGAAACTCATCCAATTTTTAATTAATTTTTATTATGATTTGATGCAAATTAATTGTGAGATTTATTCTTAGTGTTTCCCCGTGTGTATGCTTTATATTTGTCATTTTGGGCTTCCATGTATGTTATTTGATTTTGTGTTTTTAAATGTATTGTTTTTATGATGTTATATTGCTCATTTTTATTTGTGTGCCTAGAAAGGTAATTTCATTGGAACAATGTGTTGTTGGTTTTCAGAGAACCAATATGTTGTTGGTTGCTTTCTTATTTATCAATTATTTATAATGATATTTTCGTCATGTCTAGTTAACTTCAACAATCAGCAGTAACTACTTGATATTCCCTAATATCTATGAGGTTATTTCCAAACTAAGAAAAACAAATGTTATTTGTCTTTCATCCATCAACTATATCATATTATATGTTATTTGTATTTCACCATAGCTATTAGTCACCCACAATACATTCTCCAATGTGCCTCAATCAAACTTGGAACATATAATAGTTAATAAGTAGTTATTATAAAAGTTATCAAGGAACAATAATTTAGAGGAATTTCTCGTCAAGCTAGACTAAGGTGATCATGGGATAGTCAAAAGGTGTAATTTGTACTAAACTTATTATAGTTGGTAGTGTAGGAAGAGTTGATATGTCAACTCTAGAATTAACTCTTTATATTTAATTCTTCCACTTTATTTCCTAGTAGGAAATATGTAGGTTAATAAAGTATTACTAGCTCACATAAGAAATGATAATAATTTAATAGATATTAAATAATTACGGTGGAGGGTTTCCTTATTCTAATAAAGTGACTTTGCAAATCAACAACTCAGAGCCTATTAAATGGGTGGGCGACCATAGAAATCTTATTTCTTTTCTCAGTCATTATTTAAATTTGTCGCATCGTTGCGTCAGTTCTTCGCACTGTGTATTACATTTTCCGCTAATTTTGTGAGGTGGCGTGTTCTGACAAAACTAAACCCACCATATTGGATGCTTTCAACTGTGTGCATTCCGCGTACAACTCCTTTCCCCAAGGTGTCCCACTTGACAAGTGGTTGGCGTGTCCGCCTGGGACAACATAGTACTTATTTTATCGATCCTACATAGTTAAATTTGTTTGTTTTGTCGTGTATGGAAAGTCGTCCTTGTGTCGTGAAGCTTCCCTAATGCGTGCTACATGAGTCAGAATGGGACCCCTGTCGAAATAATAGAGGAGAGGATTCCACATTCGGGTTGCAAGAAGAGTATGGAGCAATAAGGTTTGTTAATAAACACAGTTAAAAGGTTCATCCTAGGTTGCTTGTAACAACTGCATCCTAGGTTGCCTGTAACAAGGATTGTTTGCTATCTAGAAACTATTATAGAAAGAAAATATGTATACAACCTTTCAAAACAAAAGCACTATCTATTGTCTAATCTCCTAATCTTCTTTACCTATTATCTATTATCTTAATCTTCTTTGTAGATCGTGAATTCCTTAATTATTTGATGAACATATTAATCATCTCAAGGGATTATATGGTGATATATGTGATTTACGTTATTTAAAAAATCTGACTTTAAGATTATACTAAGTTTATATAGGAGGATTTAGGGTTATTGATGTAAATATTTTAAAAGTAAAGACAATATTTCAAAATCTTATAAATGTGTTGTAATTATTATAGTAAGGGAAATTCCCTAAAGAAATATCAAAGAAGCAAAGGAGTAGATTTATGTGAACAATATTTCCTTATATCTTTATTAAAAGATAGTTAGACATTATCAGGAAAGGTGAAGTAATAATAAGGGTGATGTTATAACATGCAAAGAATGAAACATTAAGAAAGGCACATGAATAAATTTTAGTATTTTATACTTCAAGATAGAACAACAAGAAATAAGTTATTAGTAGGTTTGTGGTGGTCAACCTTTTTAAAAGATGATAACAACCATGCACAATTGTGTATCTTATGTTAGTGGTAACATGACCTATCATACCAGATGAAATGGATTTACAACAAGTTTTACCACAAATTTCATTTGATAAATGATCGATATACTATATTGGACTCATAAGATCCTCCAACTTTTAACCTCCATGCTAGATTTATCATAACTGATATTAAATATCTCACCAAATGGGTCGACATTGAGGCAACCAACATCATGGAAAAAAAATATCAAATTCATCTATGAAAATATTACAACATGGTTTAGTTGTACAGTCAATATCATTAGTGACTAGGGTAAACATTAGGTTAATTAAATAATTCTAGAGTTGGCAGAGAATTTTATGATGACCCGTGATAGAGGCAACACGTATCACCTTCAAGATAATGGAGCTAGTAAGGCCTTTAATAAGATATTGGATACCACATTAATAAATATGTGCAATGTGTTGTCCCCAATTTTGTTTGACAAGAATCAAGGGATAACACTATGAAATTTATCCATTTTGTAGGCTAGGACCTCTGGTCACGCATTTCAAGGTCATTAGAATACCCTTACATTGTCTTTATAAGTAAAAAGTTGTAAATTGGGTTTTAGATCTCAACTTGCAACTATTTTTCTTTAGTTTATTTAAATAAAGAGATATATTTTAAAACTATAGACTAGTTTTTTTCCTAATTGACCTTTCATATCTCTTCGGCGTACCCATTGCACACCAAAGTGCGATTGCTAGTTATTAACATTGCTAAGAAGATTACAACAGTAGGAAGGGACAATACTGAATGTTGATGCTCAGTTCCAATTGTTTAAATGTCATGGTAGTTAATTCAATAAATGCCTCCGTGCTTTATTGGTCTAATAAATAGATTAATGATCATGCTTCTAAAGTTGAGTGTTTATATTTCTAATTTCAGTGAGGGCAATTGCTAGTACACTCAATGGATATTGTAACATTGGCCCTAACTTATATGCTTGAGAATTAATATCTCCTCAATGAACCCTAAAAAATGAGTCATAGTGATACTACAAATTGGCTTGAGTTAGCACAAGTATTGGAGATTATTTTGAGAATAATATAGGTAGCAATAATAAACAAGATTTTCATATGAATGATAATATGACTATCTTTTATATTGATGGTCAAAAAAATCAATTTAACTTATTAGTGCTATTATTTTTATTAAGGTAAAATAGGTTATGAAGGGACCGTGAATCCCTTTACATCAAAAAGTTGCTATCAGCAAGAAAAAAAGAAATCCAAACCTGACAGTAGACCAATACACAAGAAATAGGAAAGCAAACCAAATAGGGTCACAAATCCGAACCACACTACTAATGTTCCTTAAGAATTTTAGCAACCTCCAAATTTTTGTCTACATTTTTTTCATGCATACCCATGACATCAGGGATAATTTGGGATTCATGAGCAACACCTATTGATTGTCTAGGTATCCCGACATAAGGCTTTTGCAAAGAAAGTAGATCTATTTTCCCTTGATCGCCAACAACTTATTATTTCTATTGTTGATATAACTAATTATATTATTATTATTATTATTATTAGTAGGCATAATAAGACATTAAAATTATCTATTTTTAGTAGGCATGATAAGACATTAAAATTATCTATTTGAATTGAACATAATGATATTATCAAATGTTCAACACACATAATATTAATAGGAATAGGTATTCCTTGTTGGGCCAAAATACTAAATCTCGCTATCGCATGTTTGGTTAATCCATGGTATCATTTAGTGTCATTTACTACTCAAATGAAAAGAGAAACCAGGTTTCCTCATTGTCTGCTTAGTATAGAGTAGAATTGAGGTAGACATAACCTCTTCACATTGATGCACACCATTGTTAAGGGTTTAATTTAACTACCCAATCGTGTAATATTTTAGTGATACCTTACACAAACTCTGGGGTAATATCCCAAAATTGATCTGGCCATCTTTTGAAAGCAATTAAGTTTGAATTTAAGAATATGGTGATAGTATAGCTTTGGAAAAGGAGTGTTCGTTTGTGATCTCCCACATATAAGTATAGTTGACACCATCACGTGATATTTCACAACAATCGATTATGATTTCATAAACCAGGTGAAGATCATTGACAGGCTCAGGCACCTGAATTCGGTGGGTTTGAGAGGATTTTGTGTTTCCACTGATGGCATTGAAGGGCAACAACAGTTTCTAATTTATGACTGTATGGTTAATGGCAACCTAGATGAGCAATTTTTTTAATAGGGGAGCAAAACAGGGCACCTCTGAATTGGGAAGAGGAAAAACATCGCTATTCGGTCTCTATGAATTTTTAAAGAAATGTATTACTGAAAATGGGCATGCTGTAATAGTTGTTGCGGAAGGCGCGGGACAGGAACTTGTTGCTAATTCTATGCAGAGTATGGATAAAGCGGATGCTTCAGGAAACCGATTACTGCTGGACATTCGTTTATGGAGTCCTTTCCGAGAAACTCAAGGCAAGTTTAAAAAAATTGGTTAAAATGTTGTTTCGAAGATTTTATCGACATCCTAACAGATTTAAACTTTCAAAGCCATTTTAAAAAACAATCATATTGTTATCTTCAGGATCATTATGATACAGAGCAAAAAGTATTGAACAGATTCAACTTGAAACAAAGCCCAACACTCTTCCATTTCCCTTCTTTTCATCCTCGTAGCTCGTACACAAATTTGAGCGTTAGGACAAGAAGACATTGAGATCTATCAAGTATTTAGAAAAGATATGCCGATTACCTATATTAGACATTATTTTTACATAATAATAATAGTAGTACTATATGATATTGATTTTATCTGTATTTTTTGATATCAAGCTTCCCAATAAAATTTATAGCTATTTTGTTGTAGTATATTTGAAAGGAAATATATTTCCAAGATTAATTAGATAGCTTAACTAGATTTTCATTTGTGAATTTTTAACATTGTGTTTTTTAAGATTATTTAAACTATTCAGTTGATGTACCAAAACAATACAACAAAATATATATTTGTTTTGGTTATTTCCTATATTTTACAAGATGCATTCAATATGTCAAAGAAGGCAATTTCTTAACAAAATACCTCAAAGATATTTGAGTTTCTAAACTACAATGTTCATATCTGATATCAACAATATGGGTTTGTTGAAAAAGCGTTCTAAAACTTTGAGCCAATGCATGGACATGCAACAGAGCATAAAGGGAAGTAAAAATTATAATCGTAAATCTAATAGTAAATATGTAATTTTAAAATATGGGAGAATCCAAAAGGCGCATGAACTATTTGATAAAAACAAATAAAATGTGTATTCTAGTAAAATGCAATGATTATTGGATAGAAGTCTAGAATGGTATATGCATTAAGAGTGATTTTCCTTATGGGCCTTGAATACTTTGCAATAGTGTACCAATGGTTTGTGGTCTCATGGAATCTGATGATATTTTTATGTGCAAAACATGCATTAATTAAAAATACATTGTAAAATTTTAACCAAATGCAATTTGTAGCTATATTACTATTCTCCATAGCATTTTCTAGCATCCTCTACTATATAAAAAAGGACAATTTAGAATAGGGCATACATATCTATTAAATCATAGTGAGGAGATTATTAATATCTCATTTCGGTTGAAAATATTTGGGTACACATGGATTCAAAGTGTATATGGATGCATAAGACATGTCAATCAGTTGAAAAAATAACTCAACGTAACATTATTTCACATGTGTTGTGATTGTACTGGAGGATATACATAAATATAAGAAAAATCCTTTGAAGATTTTAATTAAAGTCATACAAAAGACATAAAGCTAAATTGCACAACCTTTACCAACATGCTCCATTTGCATGCCAAATTAGAAGCTTTAGAAAAAGGAATGCATTCCATCAAAACAAGAACACAATTAGATTTTTTCCCCATGCTATTGCAAGTGTGGGTTTGGTAGACAAATATGCAAAATGCACTCGCTATTTGTGAGGCATATCTCAAAATCACTATCACTATCATGCTAGCCTTTGGCAAAATGGAAGCTTTAGAATAAGGTATCGATATAAAATTTTACATCCTCTAAAATCTGTTTTATTTTGTTTTGATAGAAGGCAAAATCTATGACATGAAAGGAATTAATCATACAAAATATGTAAAAATATAGGTAAAATAATGAAATGAAAAAATGTTATTGTTACATTCGTATAACTCTCTTTATATTTTACAACACTTATAATGAGAAGAATTACTTTTAGAAATAATATATTTAAATATGGCTGAATTTTGTCTCTTTTAATATCACATAATGAAGCAACATAAAGTATTTGGACTTCATTTTATAATTCAAAAGTGTTCAACATAAAAATGGGTACTAGCTTCTACATGAAGAAAAAAGATTAAATAAAATATAGGTTTTAAGATTGATAGAAGCTCAAAAAAATCATACAACTAATTTACAAGGTTAGGTTATTACTGCTATAAATATATGTGCCTTCACATTCCTTAGCACTATCTTTTAGTCTGAATCATATTCACACTCATGTGTGGGATAGACTAACTCAAGGTTAATATTGCATAACTTTCTATAGAATTTTAAAAAGAAATGAAGAAATGAATAGAGTATTCTAGAAATTTCAATTGCATCATGTCATACTATGCCCATATCATTCCAGTGTCAAACCTTCTACTTCACTAGTTCTCATAATTGAAACTTCTAATTATACTTTCTCTTACTCCATATCTCTAATTATTTCTTCAATACATTGTTTATCACTAGTAGTCCTCATCCATCTCAAGGCATTATTATCATTGTTCTCATATGAAAGAGACTCAAAATCTATGATGTTGGATAGAGATGACGTGTCAAGTTTTGTGTTACATAGCATAATATCTAACTCAAAATCAGATTTCCGCTCATGTATGGGATATTGATCCATAGCATTATCAGAACAAGAGGCTTCAAATACTATTTTTGTATTCTTTTGTATTGGAATCATTGAAGGAATGGAATGAGGCATTGTAGAAAGTTCAACTACATTATTCCCCACTATGCCCTTTGTAATTTGAATGCTTCCTTTTCCTTCACTAGTTCTTGGAAAAGAAGCATTAAGTTGTACATTCACTTCCTCCACATCTGTAATCATTTCTTCTATGTTGAACTTATTCATTGGATTTTTCATCATAGAATCACCAATGTAAGCTTCAAGGTTTTTTCGTGGGAGGATTCCTTGCTTAATGTGATCTTGTGCTTCAGGACTATAGTTTTGATAGCCAATGTTTTCATTTTGGGTTGGATTTTGAAGTTTTCCTTTAATATGTGTCCTCCAATAGTTCTTTATGTTATTGTCAGTTCATACCGGGATCCTTTCTGCTATTTGTGACCATCTATAGAAGCCCGTAATTAATATATTCAACATTAAACATAATGACGTGTCTTGCTAAATGAGGCAATATGATTAAAATTTTATGACAATTGATAGATTTTTTAAATAAAAACATAAATTAAATTATTTACCTGCTACCCCAATGACTATGAAGGTCAATTATAAGGTTTTCTTCTTGGAGAGTAATATTGTTGTGCTTTAGATCGGGATGAAGATGATTTACCCACCTCAATCTACAACTTCTTCCGCATCTGTGCAATCCTGTAAAATATGAAATGAATTGATTTGATGATGAATGACATTACCTATATATAGGATGGCAAGGTGTTTAACAAAACTAGAAATCAAAAACCAAATTTAAGTCTATTAGTCCACAAACTTTTTAGTCCCAAATTGAGCTTTTTGTAGATCTATGTTCCTCATCTTCTACTTAAGTAGAATTTTTAAAATTATACATAACGGTGGATTGATCATTGAAATATGTTTTGGATGAGCTCTATAAACATATAAAAATTATGTAAACTTTCAATGAACTCTTAGATGCTTGGTAGGTTGATCGTTAAGCTCTATTTTTTTTTGTTTTTTGATGAAATTATTTTAATAATACAACTATCATATATTTAAAAAACTAAAATGATAATAATATAAATTATAATTCAATGTAATATAAATACAGTCAATGAGATTTCGGTCTACCAATGAAATTAAAAGATTCTTAAAGAGCCCACAAAGAATCTAAGCTTGCTCGAAGACCGTTGCATATCAGAATATCTTAAGTACTAAATAAATTAACTAATGTTTTAAAAAAAAACGATATGGAAGTCCTGTTCTGCTATCAAAATAGGAGAGGATTTATAACATATGTTAGGAAATATAAGAGACAATTGATTTAGGAGATGAATGTTTTTATTTTAATGTATTCATCTTTGCTACTAAGAATGGGGGAAAAATTCCTAGAATACATGAATTCATCTCGCCTCATATACGGTTATCTAAAATAAATAACAGAGATCTTAAAGAATCAGATGAGCTGCTAATTTTGATAATGCTAAAGAAATATATAACAACACAAACCCTAACGCTGATGTTATAAAAAGAGAGAGAATAAATTAATAATAGTAATGACGATAAAAATGGAGTACCAGCTGCCTTGCCTAAAGAGCCACAGAAATAATAATAACACAAACCCTAACGGTGAGAATTATAAAAAGAAAGATAATAAATGTGAATAAGAAGGGAATACCAGCTGCCTTGGCTAAACTGCTCCAGCGTCTATCTCCATGAAGTTTGATATAACGTAGGAGACGAATATCCTCTTCAACAGTCCAAAGCCTCTTCTTCATCTTTCCTCTCTCCCCACACATCTCCGAAATTTTAAATTCTTTCATGACAAAGCACAAAAGATTTTAACCTTTCCTCCACTCAATATTCTGAAGTTCTTCAATATTTCCGAGTGCAGGATCAAACCGAGGCTTCTTATTTAGGATAATAGAAATTGAAGCAGCGTATATATGGGGAACTTTATGACCATACCCACTTATTGTCCTTCAACAACTGAGCGAGAGAATTATTAGAAAATTTCAATTCTATGAATAACGAAAGCGGTGATATTTTGCACTATTGGAAGGAGATATTTTGCTGTATGGGACGGAGATATTTTGCACTATAACGAGATAAGAAAACATCCTCTTCAGCGAGGATGGCCACCAAGATTGATCCATCCTGTTTGATGTTCTCCAAAGATTATGTGTTCTATGTGGCGGCACCACACATTATGACAATACCATGGTGGGGATCATCTTTAAGGTATACTTCAACCCTATCTTTTCTCAATAATTTATACGTTATTTTTAAATAATTTTATGTTAACAATTTTTGTTTTATCCATAAGTAGTTGTGGACATGGGATGCAATTGTATATATAAATGCTATGAAAATGTAAGAAACAAATCAACTCTTTAAGAGAGGTGGATTAAAAAATGTCCTAAAATGCATATTATAAAAAAAGGTCCTTACCAAGCCAAAACTAAATGGCTATTATTGTCACTTATAGTAACAAAACCAATGCTAAACTACAAGCAAGTGGAAACACCTGTGAAAACCTAACATCTTTCTTTCACCGCAAATTGTTGAGCTTGAAAATTGAAGTTTCCATATTTTTTGCATTTTTCGTTGACCTCAAAGTCATTTGATGCTAAGAATTATGTTTCCTCTTTTTTACTTATATTCTTCATATTCTTCCATTGCATATTGGATGGAATCTCTCAATTTTAAGTCCATTCCCATTGTCTCTCACCACTAAATTCTCTAGTGGCACAAAAGATCTCACCAAAGTAGAATTTAGCAAGATCGATGACTTTTGCAATATTTGGGAGCTTGAAGAGAATCTTAAAAAAGGAAACAATCTTAGTAGAAGGATGAGCTCTTACAACATGAGGGGAAAAGACCATAGTATCTTCTTAAGTCATATCAAGTGGATCTAAATCTTTAGGGGAGTTGGGGGAATTACATAATATTGAGGGAGAGTCACAATGCACAAAGATGGCTTGCAAGGAATTCCAAGATGCTCCACAACATGTTGTTTTTGACACTGGGATGTAAAATTATCCATTGAGAAACATCACCTACATCTAAAGATATTTTTCTTATTTTAAATTTGTTTCCTTAAGTTTGTATTATCCACCTTCACCATAATCTATGCTTGGAGGTCATTTATTAAGTCTATTTTGGCACAAATTGAAGCACAAGTAGAATTTAGGTAACCAATCATAATTCCATAAGCCATTTTTGATGGTCCATAGGTATTCAAATTATCAAAACTATAGAGGAAGATACAATAGCTACATACATTAAAAATTTCATGTAAAGATTTCCATATTTGGGTCAAATTTGGGGAACAAGGGTTTCAAACATAGGAAATCACCTTGGAATATCTAGGGACCACTCTCTAACCCCAAATCCATATCACCCCAAGATCAAATTCCATGTTAAAGAATCATCTGCCTAGCGAAAAATCCAAAATTATGTCAATATATTCATTCTGTTTCTATAAAAAAAGAGTGTGGATAGCATAATTTTGGCAAAATTTTGGTGAATTGGTAGATTAGTGCATGACCCTATAAAAAATCCACTTAATCCAAGAAAAAATATTTTGAATACAACTCCAAGATTGTAGGTTCAAGATGAACTAGAAGAGCGGGGCGAGGGGTGGGATGGGGGGGGGCATTGTAATGTGGCATCATAGAATTGGGTGAGAACAACATAGTCAATGGACCTTTTAAACCCCTACCACTAACCTATATTCCCATAATCAAGGCCTTTTTAGAGTTCATTTTTCCTAAAAGGCTAGGGTTCATTAGAAAAAAAAGAAGAAATATTTGAGGATCAAGGACACCAAGGAACTTTAGGCATTAAAGGGAAGACATCATTTCCTAAGCAAGCCACTTTAACCACATATAGCCACAACCTTATATCACCTATACCAATACACCCCAAAACTGACCTTAAAACACAACAAGTAGTGCAAAGATCCTTAGCACCATAGATTTCATGATTATAATATCAAGAGTATAATGCCTATCATAAGATACTCCAATAGTTTATGGGAGGTTTCATGACCCCAACATTATGGGTTCAAATCTTAAGGTGGGAAAAGTAATAAAAATCATATCAAGTATATATAAGAAGCTCCTTGTGCAATGGGTAACCTAAGTATAATGTGTGTGTGTGTGTACGCACATTCATGTGTAATATTTTTTTATATAAAAGGAAATTTTAAAACGAATATATTCCTTTAACAAATTAATAAAAGGATGCTAAAAATGGCATTCAATAGCTATACAATAGTGTTATATCAAAGTTGTCAAAATCTACATCATGAAAAAAAATCATAAAGATAAATTTTGATTCTAGTACTTTTGATCTAAGAATTAGAGTAAACAACATGTTTTCGGAGACCTTTATTCCTTCCTTGAGCAATGGTCTAGGAAACTTCATTGTCAACATTGATTGGATTGTGAATGAGATGACTTAAGACCTTTTTCGAAGGTCCCTTAAATAAGTGAAAAAAGAAAGGAAAGACCCAACTAGGGAAGTCAATCATCAAGAAGCTACCACCCAAGGGGAGAAAAGGCATGCCAACATAGTTTACAAAAGAGGTGTCAGATCCAAATGAGGAGAAAGAATAGACAACACAAGTGAGGAAGGGACCACCCCCAATCATTGTAAAGAGGTACGAAAATATCTAGATTAGAAATATCAAAAACCACATCCACTATAACATCTTCATATACATTCATCCAAAATTAATTTAAACACAATTTTTTTTATTGACAATCTAGCATCAAATATCTCATTAGAAAGTGCTATCTAGATCAAACGAGGATGCTTTTCTAATAAAACAATTAAGTCAAAGAACTATCAATAGCTAGAAAAACAATCTTCACTATGAAAGACATGTGCAAAGAATTTAATAAAAATATTTGCTTATTAATTTATTAGAAAAATTTATAATTTATTATATTGTTATCTATTGCATTGCATAGTTATTTACTATATTCCTAATAATCATTAACCAAAATTAATAATAATCATTAACCAAAATTTATTAATTAAAAAAAATCCAAATTTAAATTAATACACATATTTTTAAAAAAAATCTATGCTTTATGATTTAACGGCCCTAAAAAAAAAATATTTGGACATCTTTTATAGAATTTGCAAGAGATAAATGAAAAAATATTTTAATGTTTTGATATCTACAAATGTAAACTTTTAATGAATATTTTTAGTTTAATTTTTTTTATCTTGGTCTTCTTTCTTCAACTTCTATTGTTATAGCTATATCTAAAAGTCTCAATTTATATATTTATATTCAAAAGTTTCATCTTATTAAGATTCTAAGGATGTAGCCATTGTACCTTTTCTTAATTACATATATTCAGCATTGTAAATGATATTTCATACACTTTTTCATATTTTTTAAATACCTATATTTTTATTTTTATTGTAGAAATAACAGATAAATCCTTTTGATACTATTATAAATTACTTCTATACTAATGATTTCATTTTATATATATTTTAATATAAAATAAATTCTTATACGACTTGTTTTTGATAAAAGCACAGCAAGAGGGTACTAACCTGAGGTACATAAACAACAATGTATAATGCCCATAATCATTGTATTTGACAATTCTACTTGTGCGTCCCATTTTTGAATATTAAGCTTCCTCCACTTATTCTACTTTTTGTTATTACATATGGTCAAATTAAATTCAGTTGGAGAAATTTTGCCATAGCATGAGCACTGCACTAGAAAAAATGCCGCTCAGTGATTGAGATTGGTTGAAAAAAATCCTACTACAGTCCATGATATCTTCTATTTTAATTACTTTGCACGTTTCCATGCCTTTCAACAATAATAATGAAATAGAAGCTTTTAGTAGATGAGTCTTTCACCTGTTAAGGCCTCTAACGTTGCTCTCTTATACTTTTTCAACAAAATACATGTTTTAACCAACTAGCGCTTGCACCAAAATAGGTGCAAGGGTTAGTCGATAGGAAGAAATATGTCAATTTATATAATTAAATAAGCTAAATTGTTACAATAGCTAATATCTAAATTAAAAGTCAACTATGTAAAGATGAACATTTGAAAAAAAGAGAATATTATGTATTTTAAAAATTTTGATACTTGAAATACACATTATTTCTTAGATTTCTTCAACTTTACAAATTGATTTTTCCATTTCTTCTATATGATTTTCATTGCATGTTTGTCATAAATCTTTGTTGCTTGTTTGTTTGTTATAAATGTAAAGGAAATAGGAATAAAAAACACAAGGAATAAAAATTGAAGTAGTCAAGTGAGCCATTGATATAAAAAAAGCACGTAATCATCATATAATTAATCATTTAATTGAAAACTAATTTCTAAATATAGAATAGTATACAATAATATAGGTGGAAGAATCTTATCCATACATTCTTTTATTTTTTTGCTAGACAATTTGGCATTATTTTGAATTCATCCCCTTAGCCACATCCATCACACAATTACATTTCACGTCTCTCCAGTTACAAATTTTCTGAATTTGGGTTAAGGCTTTGTGCCTTTTTAATTTTAATTTATCCCCTTAGCCACATCCATCACACAATTACATAGGCAATCAATTTTTTTAAGGTAATTTTATTTTAAAATCTAAATTTTAGTTCTCTAGGTAGAAATTTGAAAAACAAAAAGACCCAGATGGTTGAAATTTCTATCCAGTTACATATTTTTTGAATTTGAGTTAAGGAGCCTCTTTATTTTCAAATTTTCCCCTACACTATACTCATCCACATAATTACACATAAATTAACTTTCTAGGTTGAAATTTTTTGATGCAAATTCATGTTGAAGTTTGAAAAGAAAAAGATTCAAATAGTAGAAAATTATATTTCATGTATACCCAGTTATAATTTTTTTCAATTTGGATTAAGGCTCTATGCCTCACATTTACATTGCTCTGATATTTTTTCTTCTTGAATTATATTATAACAGTAATAAATTTTGAGATTTATAAGCTAGTTTTGGGAATAAATCTTGTTGGAGGTGAGTTCCGGGTTTACATCCCAAGCAGGGGAATGATCGTTAAAATTGTCCATCGACTCCAAAAATAAATGGGTGTTGGAAAAGCATGGTGATGCAGGGGATAGCCTTGGAGATTGGAACACTTGACCTGTGCTAGATTCAAGGTCACAGTTACGCCATACTATGAATTCCCAAATAAATCTGTTGCAATGTCACTATAATCCCACAAGTTTTGAAATTGATGGGTTCTCAATTTTGTAGGGGATTTTTGTGAATGAAATGTTTTCGCTTGGTGGAATTCTTCGTCCTTAGAAGTATTAATTAAGGATCTTGTTTCAGAGCTTTCAGGTTCTTGTATTGTTTATGTTGGTTTTCATGGAGGATTTGCTTATGCCTGTCTTCATTTGAAGAGAATTTGTATGCTCTGCTATGTCATTTGGTTCCAGTGTAGATGAAGTCTATGGAAGAAGAATCAGAATCAAGAAAAATCACTTCTACAATACATGCAATAGAGTTGAGAAAACTACACTATTTTTTGTTAATATGTTTGTCTTGGCATGTTATTAAAATAGTAAAAATAAATTTCATAGCTACCAAGTCTTCATACTCCAATACACTAGACAATTAATATTAAATTATGAATTATATTTTCTAGATTTCTATTAATTTTGAATTCTAAATGCCCTGTTGAGTTAGATGTGGAAAATAGAGAATTGGAAAAGCTTCCATTTTGTACTATTGTTTCAAGAAAAAATTGTCTTTTCTTTTATTGTTTGTTAGGAGTAGATTTTACCAGGAGATAAACAAGAGCTAAGAAAATCAATCAAAGTATGTTAACATATAAAAAATAGAGCAGACCCCACGTTACTATAAATCTGATCTCTAAGACTATGCCAAACTTGATGAGAATCGAATTCACGCCCCTCAATCTTTTACAAATTAAATCCAAATAGCATGACGATTTAATTTGTTTGAACCCTTGTATTCTCCAAGGATAGTTTTATAAAAGCATTATTCAACATTGATAAAACAACTGATATCTCATAAATGGAAATGGCATAATGTTGAAATCATACTAATATGTTATTTCTCCTGTGGCCTTGAATATGTGAATTGCTTGCCCCAAGGACTGTATAATGTTGATATAGTATCTATATGTTAATTCGCTTGGAAATGTACTCTCCGATATTTCCTTCTATCTAGACTGTGAAGAACTGCATTCCTGCTGCAAGGAAGATGCCTAATGGCTTTGAGACAAATTCTGTCCTCTTTTCTACCGAGCATTGAAAGTAGACCTTCTAGAAGTTGTCATCTGTGTTCGCTGCAGAGACACTAAATGTGATCTTTGTGCTGAGGGTGGTAACCTCTGCCCCATGTGATGCACATATGCATGGCAAGCCCTGTCTGGGGTGCTGGAGTGCCAGAATTTTTTAGAGTGTTCGGAGTGTAATAGCAGCCTCGGTTGGGCTGCTACAAAGGAATCCAACTTGGATCCTTCTTCTAGCGTGGGTGTGTTACAGCTAAGCAATTTAGACATCTCTTCTTTGAGGTGGGCATGGCTCAACTCCAATTCATTAATTCTTTGGAATAAATTCTTAGATAGGGGAGGCAGCGATGTCCCAGCACAAGCCTCTAGCTTGTTACGTTTGTTAATACAACCAAGGGGATCGATGAGTGCCAATTTGATCTCTAAATTGCAAAGAGGACTGAGAAAAGGCTGCTATAAATCCAGATGCTAACCCATATGTTTGTGAAGCTCTGGATGTACGTGTTGGGATGTGAAGCCCAACGGTTGCCTCTCATCTTTTCTTATGTGTCCATTTGACTTCTTCATATCCTATGAAGAGTCTTCTTTAATAGATATATATTTCTGCTATTATAATTGATGTATGAATTGAATAAGTTAATAAGAAGATTTCTCTGCAAGTGTGGATGTAGGCATATTTTCCGAACCACGATAAATCTTTTTTTTTGTGCATAATTATGTATTTTGTTATTGCTGTTGAATTCTTCAATTCTTTTTGAATTTCACAATTGGTATCAGAGCAAGTTTGTCCAATGATTTGGAAATTGGGGATAAACTTGAAAAGAAATGGAGGAATCAAAAGTGCATAAATTCACAGGCAAAAATTTCAGCCTGTGGAAGGTACAGATGGAATCATTGCTTATCAAGAAAGATCTCTCGTTGCCTTTAGAAGGGAAAACAAAGAAGCCAGCTTCGCTGAAAGATGAAGACTGGGAAATCTTGGACAAAAAGGCAAGAGCATCAGTATTTCTTTTGCTATACGATAATGTCTTGTTTAATGTCATAAATTCACCAACCACCAAGGAGGTGTGGGATAAATTATCCAGCACATATGCGATGGCTTCAGTCGCTAACAAATTCTTCATTATGAAGAAATTGTATAAGCTAAAAATGAGGGAAGGTGGAACCATGACAAACCACGTCAATGAATTCAACATAATAATCAGCCAAGCAAATTCAGTTGGCATGAAACAAGATGATGAAAGAAAATATGTTATTCTTTTATGCTCCTTACCTAGTAGCTAGGATGGTGTCCTTACAGCCATAAGAACTACGGCTTCAAGCTCTAAAAAGTTGGCATTTGATGAAGTTTCAACCACTCTTCTCTCTGAGGACATGAGAAGGAAGAATGATGAATCTTCATTCAGAGAAGCCTTAATGGTAGTAAGTACCGAGAATAGAGGACGAAGTCAAAATAGGGGCAAAAATAATCATCATAGGAGATCAAAATCTGCATATAGATCAAAGTCAAGAGGAAGTAATGGTTATTTTTGGTTTTGTGGTAAAGCTAGTCATGTAAAGAAAGATTGTAGAAATTACAAAAAGGCTCAAGAGAAAGTTTGGGACAGGGAAGAATACACGGCTTATGATTGTGCGGATAGTGCCTTGATATTGTCCACAAGTGATACTACCTCAAATTCATGGGTATTGGATTTTGGTGCATCATTTCATGCCTTCTCATGCATAGACCTCTTCATAAATTATCAAGAAGGTAACTTTGACAAAGTTTATTTAGGGGATAATAAGGCTTGTGAAATTATTGGAAATGGGGATATTTTATTGTGCTTAGAAGGAGGTGTTAAATAGATTCTTAAAGATGTTTGTCATGTTCCTCAATTGAAAATAAATTTAATTTTAGTGAGTCAACTCTATTCTCAAGGTTTTCTTACCTCTCTAACGGATGCATGGAAAGTTACAAAAGGTTCCATGGTTATTGAAAAAGGGGATAAAGTTGGTAGTCTCTATATAGTAGAAACTATTGGTGAAGTGGGAGCTGCCATGATAGTTGAGGACAAAAATTTAGAACTTTGGCATCAAAGGCTCGGTCACATGAGCAAGAAGGGACTTGACATTATGCACAAGCGGGAACAACTACCGGGCCTAAAAGCCATTGATTTACCATTCTGCAATCATTGTCTTTATGGCAAGCAAAAGAGGGTAAGATTTCTGAAATCTGGACATGAGAAGAAGGATACACCATTAGCACTTGTCTATTCTAATGTTTTTGGACCAACTGAGGTAAGCTCTATTGGAGGAGCTAATTACTTTGTTACTTTTCTTGATGATTACACAAAGAAAGTATGGATATTTATGCTTCATAAGAAATCTAAAGTATTTAACAAGTTTAAGATTTTTAAAGCTTTCGTTGAAAATCAGATTGGACATAATATTAAATTTTTAAAAAATGATAATGGAGGAGAGTTTTTCTCCTCGGAATTTGGCTCCTTTTGTGCAGATAATGGTATTCACAGAATTAAAATTGTTCCATTTACACCTAGATAAAATGGGGTAGTTGAGAGGTTGAATAGAACAATTTTAGAAAAGGCTAGATGCATGCTTTCTAATGCCGGGTTGGGCAAGGAATTTGGGTGGAAGCTTACAATACAATAGTCTATTTGATAAATCAAAGCCCTTCATCTCGGTTGGATTTTGGTATCCCGGAAGAGGAATGGCTAGAAAAGAGGATCCCATATTCTCACATCCAGGTTTTTGGATGTGAAGCCTATGCTCATGTCCCAAAAGAAAAGAGGACAGAGCTGGATTCAAAAACACAGAAAGGCATTTTTGTGGGCCATGGAGAAGATCAATATGGTTTTTGCATATGGGATCCAGTTACTAAGAAAATAATTTGAAGCAGAGATGTAGTCTTCAATGAGAAGATATTTCCAACACTTCAAAATCAAAATGAAAAACTAGCAGAGGATTATGTTCCAATTTCAATTTTTGAAAACAATTCAAATTGTCAACTGATGTCTTCGCAAAGTAATCTGGGTGGAGGAAAAATGTATTAATTCATATCTATACCCTCTGTGGAATGGTTTCAACAAAATCCTATTTTCCCTCAATTCATGGCTGATAATAATGATGAAAATACCCTGTTTAATGAGGATAATACACAGACATTCAGCCCACAGCTTGACTGGCAGAGGTCACCTTCTATGTTGAATGAAGGGAATGATGCATCAATGCTGAATGGAGGAAATAAACAACTTGGTTTAAGAGACATTGGAAATTCTACAAATGAGAGAAATGGTTGGAAGACTCCTCCGCGCAACCACCAAACAAGTCAAATAGAAAGCAACACCCCACCACATGCCACATCTACAGATAGGGGAATCGCTGAGGATGGGAATCCTTCACGTGATGCTATGTAGTCCTCAACAAGGATGGACCACTCTGTGCAATGGGGAAATGTGGGTCCCTCTTTTCTTATGCGTGGCCATCAAACTTACCTTACGACACATGGGACTACTGCCGAATTTCCCCATGCAGCTCTTAACCCATCAAACATGAACTGCCCCCAAATTGACATGGAGGAGCTACCTACCATGACAAGGAAAGACAGTCACCTCATGCCTCCATGTAGTATTTATAATGGGGTTAAAAACTAAGCACTATATGATGAATTTGATGTAGAAATTGGGGGTCATGCTGAGAATAAATTCCATGCAGTCAGCAACTGTGGAACCACCGTTGAATTGGGGGTGCACACCAGTAATTCACAAACTACTAAAATTAGTGAACAAAGACTAATAAATACTTCTGATAACAATGAGAAAAACATTGTTGATCAACCATCAGAATAGAGTATTGAGCCAGAAGAGACTCATGATTTGCGAAGGTCTTCTATATAGAGAAAAATTCCATCAAAATTCTTTAATTATGAGCTCTTGTTTGCAGAAGAAGTAGAGCCCATGGTTTTAGTTTCTCACCAATTAGAACCAACAACTTTTAAAGCAGCAATGAAGAATGAGAATTTTGATAAATGACAGGCTGCAATGTGACAAGAAATGGATTCTTTATTAAAAGACCAAACATGGGATTTGGTATCTCTTCCACCTAATAAAAGAGCATTACGAAACAAGTGGGTTTACAAATTGAAGGAAGAAGACAGAGGTAGACAAGGATTTTGTGCAAGATTAGTTGTCAAAGGATATGCACAACAGTAAGGTATCAACTTTGATGAAATTTTTTCTCCAGTGGTGAAGATGACTACCATTCGGGTAGTTTTGGGTTTAGTTGCAGCTTGAGATCTTGAGCTTCAACAATTGGATGTGAAGACAAAATTCTTACATGGAGATGTTGATGAAGAATTATATATGTCTCAGCTTGAAGGTTTTGTCAAAATGGGCCAAGAGAATCTTTATTGCAGATTGAAGCAAAGTCTATATCAGCTCAAGCAAGCCCCAAGACAATGGTATTTGAAATTTGATCAATTTATGCTTGAGCATAAGTTTATTCACTCAGAATTTATGTGTGTATTTCAAATGGTTACCTAATGGTGGATTTGTTATTCTTTTACTTTATGTAGATGACATGTTAGTTATAGGCACTAGCATGAAGCTTGTTCAAGAACTTAAGGAACAGTTAGCTAATAGATTTTCCATGAAAGATTTGGGAGCAGCGAAAAGGATTCTTGGAATGACTATTATTCGGGATAGAAATAAGAGACAACTTTGGTTGACTCAAAAACAATACATTGACAAAGTATTGGACAAATTTGGGTTGCTAGAAGCTAAACCGATTAGCATTCCTTTTTCTTCTCATTTTTAGCTGTCAGCTGAATTGTGTCCTAAAACCCAAGAAGAAAAAGATTTTATACAAAACATCCCTTATACTTCTACAGTTGGGAGTATTATGTACACCATGACTTCCACTCATCCAGACATTTCTCATGTAGTGAGAGTAGTAAGTTGATATATGAGTAATCCGGGTAAACCTCATTAGGAGGCTGTGAAATGGATCCAAAGGTACTTAAAAGGTACCTCTGATTTTGCCTTATGTTTTGGCAAGGATAAGGCATGTTTTCAGGGTTTTGTGGATTCTGATCTTGGTGGTGACTTAGATAAACGTAGATCCACTTCTGGTTATGTTTTCACCTTTGCTGGGGCGATGATAAGTTGGGGATCTAAATTAAAACATTCAATTGCTCAATAATCTGCAAAGGCTGAATACATGGCTCTTTCTGATGGGGCCAAGGATATGGTATGGTTGCAGCTTTTGTTCAAAGAATTAGGTTTGAAGCAAACAGATTTTGCTCTATTTTTTGACAGCAATAGTGCCATATTTATGACTAAGCATCATACCTCATAGCATCAATCAAACACATTGAGCTGCACTATCACTATAGTCACCAATTGGTTGAAGAAGGAAAGCTTCATATGGATAAGATTCATACAAAGGTGAATCCAGCTGATGCGCTCACAAAGGTTGTTACCTGAGAGAAGTTCAAATTTTGCCGAGCTTCTCTCGGCATTCTTCAGATATAATGACTGAAGGAAGCAGGGGATTCTTTGGTTATAGCAGCGTTGGTCTTCAAGTGGGAGATTTTTGGGATGTGAAGCCCAACGATTGCCTCTCATCTTTTCTTATGCATCCATTCGACTTCTTCATATCCTATGAAGAGTCTTCTTTAATAGATATATATTTCTTCTATTGTAATTGATGTATGATTTGAATAAGTTAATAAGAAGATTTCTCTACAAGTGTGGATGTAGGCATATTTTCCAAACCACGATAAATATTTGTGTTTGTACGTAATTCCATATTTTGTTATTGTTGTTGAATTCTTCAATTATTTTTGACTTTCATAGTATGAGCCAAGATAAGGATGATAAAGACAATGACAAGAAAGTGGCAAGATTCAAATGCAAAGATGAAACCAAGATGGGTGCGAGCAAGTGTCTGCGTTTGGGTGGGAGTCTGCATTTGAAACCAATAAGGGTTTCTGCAGTACGTAGATCTCAGCTCTGCAATGAAGAGCTTAATGGGGATGATGACGCGGAGCCGCCTGATGGTAGAGGAGGACGGATTGCTTGGCCGGATGGTTACCTACCATTCTGGGGTATTTACTTTCCCTTGTAGAGTGCAGAATCAGAGTATGGTGCGTGTAATGGGTTTGACCCTAAACATCCTATTCCTGTGCGTCTGGGAGTGACCTTTTCTTGGAGCGCCCTGTTCTAGGGTTGCGTGGCCAGGAACGGTTCACTCTTGGCATGCTCTGTCTGCACATTTAGGTATGGGAAGAGTGGTGTCTCCAGTGGTGATAGTGATGCGATACGACCAGCTGGGGAAGAGGGGAAAAGAAGAGTCTGTGTGGGTAGTGGGAGAGGCGGTGGTCCTAGTCCAACGGTGTGGCCTTTCAGTGTTATGATTGATGAGATAGTTTTGCTTGGGGGTAAGGAGAATGATATTCCTCCTGACCTGCCTACTTTCTGTGTGGGTTGGGTGCTCATTTTTGCCGGTGAGTGGATGCGGTGGTAGAGGAGACACTCTGTCTCTCCTTAGGCGGATTTGAGGATTGTGCTGGAGATCAGATCTGATTACTCTGTGCCTTTCATTCTCCGGGGTTGGGCGCTTAATGCCTACGAGGATTTGTGGGGCGCTATTTCTTTGTTGTGGAGAAGACCTGTGCTTTTTCACGTGGTCAGAGATGATGGGTGGCTATAGAGATTTTGCGGCAGGGTTCTTTCTGTTGTGGCCATTTCCGGGGATCCTCATGTGAGGGTTTCCTTTTGGGCCCTTCGACTCTCTCATCTTCTGTGGGAGTATGGTGGTGGGTTTTTCATTCCGGTCCAGTTTGGGATCCCTATTGAGGTGGGGTTCCTCACTAGTGCCCTTT
>MU225293.1:6769614-6793046 GCA_018584345.1 Thuja plicata | reverse complement strand
GTTGAATGCACAACATGACTGAGATGGGGGATGAATCAGTCTGAAAACAATACAAACTCTTAACAAGATCTCTATGCACATGAATTTACCATAAGTAACTTAATAAAACTATGAAACATTAACAAAAGAACACCACATATATATGAAAAATATGAGGATGGAAGAAACCACGGTGAGAATATAAATCATTATATGAATAGCTTGAATTACAATGTTTAGGTTAACAACACCTGAATGATATTCATAACTAGGTCTCATTGCCTTAGGAAAAAATACAAAGGACTTATACCAAAACTCACCATCTCGGGACAAGACAAAGAAATTTGCCAGTAGAATCAATGTCATCCAATAAGAACAATAATCTAAGAGTAGAGATATTAAGAATCTCCTAAACATGAGCTAGATCAAGCGACCAAGAGAATGACATCAAATAGTGTCACAACTTACTATTTCTAAAGATATTTCATTCACGATTTAATCTTTGTTCAACCAATTTTCTTGCACACTTTTGTCGTAACACACACACTTTTCGCTACTTCCACCTTTTCACGTTACTCTACACTTATCCAATTTTCATTGATTCTATTACTTAAGTATAAGATAGATCATTATAAGCTATAGTGTGAGTTGGATTAAACCAAGATATTATAATATTACATAACATAGGTTATCTAAATCCAAACTACATACACAGTCCACTCTAGGAGAAAGAGGGGACCCAAATAATCTCATCACCCTCTTTTAAGATAGATCTAATAGTCTTCACAACAACTACGATTATCACTAAAATATAATATGTGAATAGGCAATTAAAGCTTGTCGAATAGTTGGCCAAGAAAACATGAAGCAATTATAAATCATGTGGATCTCCATGCACCAAAGTGAGATCCAAATTGACATTTGAATATTAATTTTGAAGTGTACCTAAACCAAAAGAATGGTCCTAGATGACATAGCACATATGGATACATAGAAACATAACATAATTGAACATACTATGTATAGAAAATTAAAGATCACATATGCACCTAAAATATCACCAGAATGAATACTATATGATCAAGAAAGAATAATAACATCATTTATCAATATTTTATCCAACCATATCCGATGGACACCAAAGATATTTTGAAACAGTATGACAGAAATCAGTTCTTATTAGAGAACATTGCCAATACTAGAGCATTAAACTTGTTTTCAGATACAATACAGATGTTACAACAAATAGTAGCAACAAACTTAAACATCACTATACAAAAACTAATTTGAAGAAGTGTTGGGTCAACATTCTACACAAATGAACATTTTGAAATCTTCTTCATCAATCATCAACTTAGTCTTCTATGATTATTGCAGCTAGACATTAATGTCACACAAAGTATGATTGACATCAATGACACCATAAACTATAAAGATGACCTGCAAAAAGTGATCAAAATCACAAAGGAAATTTCTGAGAAATAATAGATTAACTGAGATCTTCTGAACCAAACTAAACATAATTAGGCAAGTAGTGATATTTTCTTGAAGGCACACCAAGCCAAAAACTACAACTGTATATAGAATAGAGAATAAATAATATAAAATCACAACAAGAATATTGAAAACATAATAGATGTGCTTCAAAGACAATCTTATAGTGTGGCTCATCAAGGAGTGTATAAGGGTTTCCATTTATGGTAACGCTACAGTTATGTATGGTCACTTGGAGTAGAACATAGTTTTGGTGTTAAGGTTTTGTAAAATTGACTAAGTCGAGCAAGCAGTTTACTGAGTACATGAGTACAGTTTTGGCTAGCAAGCACTTATATGATGATCTATGTGATGAAATCTTAGAGCAAGGTATTTTGGGATATGGTAGACCTTCAGTTAATCTTGCTTGAGTTTTGGAGTTGAGAGATAAAAGTTACAGATGATTGAAGTTATGCAAAGACAATGTAGTAGCGAGACATAATAGTTGAAAAGTTGCAATGATTGAAGGAGTGTAACATGGAATCCAAATGTACTAAGTTGGATTTGGATTGGGTCTTACCCTAATTTTGGTAATGTATGATCACCGACTTTGTATTTGATTTTTGGATAAGAGTTGATCACGTTTTGTGATGTATTTGGGAGTCGACTGAGTATGAGATAAAGTATATATATGAAAAGGTTTTGAGAAGCAAAGAATGGATATTCTATGATTGGACGAATGGATGCATTGTGATGTTAGATTCATATAGAAGGTGATGCCAGGTACAATTGAAACTAATTAAGTATAGTAGATGCTTGTATAAGTTCATTTTGATAAATCATTATAACATAGATAGATTTCTGATTGTAAGAGTAGTGTGTTCAATGTATACCCCTAAGAGGGTTTTGTATACCTTTAAAGATAAAATTTACTGATATAATATTCAACTCCTAATAGGTCTAGGTATCATAAGAGGGTCACAATACTTTTAGTGCATATTTGTGGGTGTCATCCCCACCAGGGTTTTCCCTTGGCCAGGGTTTCCTCGTAAACCAAATCATGGTTTTATGGTCGAGTTGTGTATTTAATATTTATGTTATTTTCATTTCAATAATTATTTGGCTAAGTTATAAATTTCTAAGTTAATTTTTAAAGTGTTGCAATACTGATTCACCCCCCCTCTCAGTATTACTTAATCCTAACAATTGGTAGATCAAAGCTTTTGGCCCTTGGAAAGAAATCCTAACAACTTAAGGGAGATCAAGATGGATTCTAAAAGTTTTAAAGAGAAATTTGAAGCATCACTATAAGAACTTGATAAGGCTAAATCTGAAAATGGTGATTTAAAATTCAAATTGAGAAGAGCATAAGGTTTCATCAAGAAACTCAAGGAATAACTTGAACTTTCCCTAAATCAAAGACAAGATCTTTTGGAAAAGATAATAAAGGATTCATATAATGATTCATCAGATTAGGTCGAATAGCTTGAACAAGAAAAAGATGCATTGAATCAGGAACAAGAAACTACTTCTATTCAGATGGCTAAAGAAATTCAGAAAGAAAAAGGTAAAAGAACCAAAATTGAAGAAATCCTAAAGAATGCAAATGTTCAAATGGGAAAGATGTAGATTGAACTTGATGACTATAGAATCAAGTATCATGAATTAGAAAAATAAAATCAAATCATAAAAGGAGAACTTGTTGAGGCTAAGAATCACATTGAAAAACTTCATATGAAAAGTGACAAGATTTATGAACAGAGAGAGACAAAAACCTAAAGTAGACATGACAGGAGTTGGCTTCAATGAAGATGAATGTTCTAAATCTCAAGAAGAAAAATATGAAGAAGAGATAGATGTAGAAAGACCTATACACGAAGATCCTAGAAAGTAGATTAGACCTGTCAGAGGTAGATTCTTTGGATGCAACAAAGTTGGTCACATGAAGAGATATTGCAGAGGTAAAATTCCTTACAAAACCTTTTCTAGTTATTGTTTCAATTGCTATGAATATGTACACAATAATATAAAATGAATTCATTATCCAGGTATAGTGTTAAATCATCTTCAATCCATGACAGGTAAAGTCTCATTCTTCTCTTCCATGTTGAGAAGTTTTCCTTGTTCAGCTTTGGTGGGTCTCTCTTATACATCTTGTGATCTCTAGCTTAGGTCCTTAAAAAATTTCATTCTCAACACTCTATGATCTGATACCAATTGTTAGAATATCTTGGGGGGTGAATCAATTATTTCTCAATTATCCTACAATCCCCATTTCTCCCAGATGTATATAACAACAATTTCAAACATATAAATCAACTCGGTGAAATATAAACTATAATCTGAAACTTTAGTCCTACTAAGTTTTCTAGTCATCTACCAAGTAGCAGTAAATCCATACTGTGATTACCGATAAATGCAGATAAAGTAACATGTAACTTGTAAAATAAAAATAAACATCAATCATACACATTAACAGATAGATTTTTAATGTGGAAAACCTGCTAAGGGAAAAAACACCTGGGACCGGTAACCCAAAATATTGCACTCTTCTAAAGTGAGCTTGGTTAAGAGCCAACCATGTTAAAAGGTATAATGCACACTGTTAAATGTGACCTGGTTAGAGGATTTAAAATAAATAGTTCTCTCTTGACCAATAATTCAGTATGGGGTCAACAAAAAAACACGAGCAACATTCATTAGAATGACATAATAAAGACTTTCACATCCTACTCGGTTAAGAGATTTATCTGTAACAATGGTTAAACTGGTACAGTAATGATCTGATTCAAATACAACTATGTTTGCATATTTTCATATCTATGATAAGTGCATAACACCTATGATCAATTTGTTCACTTCAATTCATCTGATTCTTCATATTTTGTTGTGGTCAGTTAATAGTCTTTCCTTTGTCGCTCAGCGTTGTCTATAGAAAATGCTCAGTTCTGTGTTCAGCCAGTTTGATCAATCATGGATAAAATTTACATGTGTGCGCATCATAGAATCATTGCATTACAATTCATAATTAATCTCTTGTCTCTTATATAGACATGATAACTCATTTAATTTCCATCATTTATATTTTTCCACTTAATCTCCATCGTTGGTTTTGCCGCTTAAACCTTCCTCGACACTTGGGTCAAAAACATGTTTCAATCTTCGTCATTTGATCTTACTTGAATTTTCCAGCTCATCATTCTAGTTGGACTCGACTTGATTTAATTGTTTGATCAATACCGTGATGTGTTGATGATCCCTAGCTCGGTTAACACTGTAATCGGTATAGACTACATTTACCCGATGTTCACTATTGCTCGGTGTATACAAAACTCTTTAATTACCAACCACATAAAATTTGTTTGTTCTAGATCTTCAATCCATAGTAGATGTTTTTTACTATAATGATACTCAAATAAGTTGACATGAATGACAATACATTAACTAATTAATGTCTATCATCACATCTGTAACTCAGTTGACCATCAATAAAATGACTTCAAACATACAATCAGTTGTAGTTAATCAACATCAAATTCTACGTGACCCATGGGTTGATAGTTGAAGCTATGATTTTAAAATGTGAGGGAGAAAAAGTTGAAATGAATAGATCTAGATCTATTATAATCTCTATATTAAATATTTTATGAGAAAGGAAATAATTTTGTAGCTGTGATAAATGAAAACAGGTATGATAGGTTCTCTCTTCCTCCTCCATATGGTCTTGTATATTTTTTTGTTATGAAATACTTTACCTTGGAGGTCCGGTATATCAACTTCCATGGGTACCACTTTCTTATCTGAAATAATTTGAGAAATGACCGTAGGATTAGTTTCCCCTTCTTCCTTTATCCCACCCTGGCCAAAAAAATTGCCAAAGGTGTCTCTCTCCCACTCCACCAAGGCCTAATTTATTCCCTTTATCAACACAAATTTGAAAAATCTCCATTTATAAGTCGCCTTCCTTCATACCCTTAGCATGAACAAAGCCACATTGTGAATTTGGCCAAGAGCTCTATCAAAATTAAAGTTTTAGAAACCAATCCTCTCCTTGATAAATCCAACCCTTGTGGGAAAAAGAAGATTAAAATCCGTAAGACCCAAGATGAGTAAATCCCTCTCGAAGATGATTTACTTAATACCACTCCCTAGAAAAGAAAAGTGACTTCCATTAAACCTACCTCTTAGAAGGCCAAAAATACCAGTAAAAAGGGAAAAAAGGATGAGCCATGTTATTGACATTTATTATGAGGAGAAGAAGACTGGGGAACTAAACATATGGAGGAACCTAAGTATGATGGTAGTCTGAGAGAGAGGAGGTATGTCGTCTTCATAACATGGAATATAAGGATGAACAGATAGAGGAGGAAGTGTTCATTGAGACCGATATGGAGTATGATCCAGAAGAGGAGGAGTCTGCTGAGAACTCTTAAGATGAGGAGTATGTTACTGAGGCTAAAGAGATTGAGGAAGAGGAAATAGAAAAATTAATGGAGTTAACTATGAACCTGCATGAATTAGAGGAAATATTGAAAATGGTGTGTAACTCCCTCATCCATACTAGTACTGACCCACTGGAGAACATATCACATTCCCCTATTTTGGAGGAGAAAGGTGCTTCCTCTCACCTCCAAAGTCAGATTGATTACTTCAAGAGAATTGCTTCTCTGGAAGGCTCTGATACTATGTCAATACATGAAAAAGATCAATTTAATGATCTCATTATCTCTCTCTGTAGGGTGGTTGATGGGATTATGAAAAAGTATATGTTCGAAGTTGTCACTGGGAAGAATAGGTTAAAGAAAGCAACAAAGAAGAGGAAAGAAAGCCAGATAAGTGAGGAAGAACAACATTATGAGGATAACCAAGATTGGAAAAGGATTCTCAATAGTCTTTCTAAAGAATGTGATATATTTTCTAGGTCTAATTAGAGCTAGGTATGTTATTTTTTCTTTCTTTCTCCTCTCATACCTTATTATATGGTAGTTTTGAACTTAAGCTCAGTTTGTTGGTTATCACAACATATTTGTTGTTTGGTGAACTATGTGATCCTTACAAAGATTAATTTTGATAGTTTTTTAAGTAGAATGAGAAACATAAAATATTTAATATGTTTGATGATGATAAACCATGACATTATTAAGGTTTGTAGTAGTAGTGATAGAAGTTCTCTAAAAATGACTATGTCAGTTTTTTATTACGTTTTGGGGTAAGAGTTTATTTGGCTTACTCTTGACTGTAATGACCCTAAGTAGGAATTCTAGTGCTAGTTCTTAGTATTTATTTTTATATTATCAGATCATGTCCCTCTACCTACTGACTTAATAAAAAATGTAACATGATAGGATATATTGCAAGGTTTTTTAAAAGTATGTTTCAAAAGGATGATTGTCTAATGTTTAAAGAAGACTCAAAAGGAAGGAACAAGACATATTTGATGCATTAAATAGAAGGCTCTTCTAAGGGTGATCTGACATCCATTCTAGGTATTCTTCCCTCTTCTTCCAAATGACTCAAACTACAAGGTCTGATGGGGATTTTTCATGAGAATATATTCCCCCCTCTAGGTTAGATGTTGAGTGTTTTTTTAAAAAGGAAATAAGGCTTGATGGATTTTTCAGAGGTAAGATTCTTATTTTCTAGTCCAGAAAGGTGACTATATGGTAAAGTAAATAGTGTATTAAAGTTTTTTGGTTTTGTCTAAGTTGTGTTCAAATTGGAATGGAGAAATAATATGTTTGGTGATTCAAAATTAAGATGCATTTGGATAGCTTGGATAACATTATTTTTGATTATATAATATTCTCTGATAAATTGAATGATAGGCTATGTCTAAGGAGCAAGTTTCCTCCTAAGGTCATTAACTAGTATAAGGATAATGCCATATTCTATGTTGACAAGAATTTCTACTACATAGATGCGATAAATCCTAGAATTTTTTTTGCAACTGGGTTTCTCTATTGGACTATTGAGGAAGAATATATGAGCATTATTGAAAACTTGTTCAAATTTATAAATGATACTAGTGCTGCAATAATTAAAGCTATAGAAAAACTATCAATTGTTGATGGTGAAAGGAAATAGAAGGATAAGGGCAAGAGAATGTGAAATATGTCTATAGAGACATTTCCTCTCATAAACAAGAAAATAAAATTTAAAGAATGTGTCAAAAGAGATGTTATGCTCTGGTGATTGTTTCAAATGGCAATGAAGAGGAAGAACATACGGGTGTTGGTGAGTAGAAGGAGACAATAGGTATTTATGTGCATGCTGCTACTGGTGAAGAGCATGTCGTTCCTATCTCATCAGATGAAGATGATCTATTAGTTGAAAATATTATTACTATGTAGAGTCAGTGAGGAGGACTAAAGACCATTGAATATATGTTTCATGTAGTTCCACCAAATGGTAAGGATAATTTTGTGTTTCTCAAGGAGAATCTTGGGGTTGGTTCCCCTCCTTTTAAATTAGTGCACTAGATTGGTGCATGTATCTAGGGGGAGCTTTTAGGCTTATTTATTTTCTAGACTAATGTTAGTGTCTATTCTTAGGGGGAGTAGTGGTAAGTATGTTTTGGCCTTTTTCCTTGATGATAAAGGAGGAGAAAGATATGGCAATTTTTTATTTGATACTAAGTTTTTGAATGAAAGAATAAAATATACGAAGGTTAATAAGGAATGGTTTGGTTATTTCAATTAATATTTTTATGAAATATTTCTAGTGGATTTTTTCCATCAATGATGAAGGGGGGATTTTAGGAATTATATGTTTGGTTGTTATTTTCTATTTCTATTGATGTGAAACACTAGTCTAGAGGTATTTTCTCAAATAGTGTGGTTTGAAAGTATTATTTGAAGACATTTTCAAGTATATCTAGTGGTCTGGATAAGTTTGGAAGAAGCAAGTTGGTTTGAAAGATGTAAGTTTGTGTGCTAGATGTGATAGTGCTGCAAAAAAAGTGGAAGACATGTATGTATACTAGTAATCATTTGACAATGATCTTTTTTAGTACATTTATGTTATATTCTTAGGTCCAAAAGGCAATGGTCTGATAACAAAGATATACTGTTAGATATGATAGTTGTTTCTAGTTGTGTTTTCCAAATGGTTTCCACTCTAGAAGTAAAGCTTGAATTGTGTAGATGTGATTTGTATAATATTTAAGTTTTGGTCTTGGTTGTCCTATTTTCCAGTGATCCAAAAGTAGTGTTACCAAGTGATGCTTTTATGATAAGTTTGTGTTCTGGTCCAAAAATGTGTTGTGATGGCTTTTGACATGGAAAAATAGAATGTGATATGTTTTATAATTTAGATTTTTGATCTATCCTTGGGTTGTGGAGGTCTAGATGCAAGTAGCAATTTATTTGGTTCTTTGGATAGTGTGATGCTACACATTTGACATAACTATGGAGTAGTTTTGGTAATTGTAGATCTTGTATTGGGCTATGCGTAACGTGTTATGGTACCCTTTCTCTCCTGGAGTGAATCATGCTTTATTATTTTCATGTAGGGAGTGCATTTAATTATTATCACTTATTCAGATGGGTTCATGTTAAGTGTGACCTATGTTTTGGTATTAATTCTCTTGACATGATCCTTATTTTAATCTTCTATTAAAACATGTTTGATTTGTAATTTTTTTTTTAATTTTCATTTAGAATGGCTAAAGTTTTTGTAATTTTGATGACATATATTGTATATAAGTACAGTGTGTGAATTGGAAAAATGAAATAGTGTTGAGTGCAAGTAACTGAAGATCTATAAGCAAATTTTTGGAAGAGAAGAGTATAGTTTATGAGGTTTTTGTTTTGGGACTAAGATAGAGAAGTAAAGGTAGATAAAGTGTGTTGTTGCTATTGATAGAGTTGTGTGGGACAACTACATTATCATGATAATTTATCTTTATCTATTTTAGAGAGTTGTATGTACCTTGTCTCAAGGAAAATGATTCTTGGGTGCACAGGTCCTTTTCTATATCATTCTAATTTGGAAGTGAGAATGTTTTTTAAAGTTTGGAGTAGTGAGCTCCTATATATATTTAGTACTATATTGGTAGTGTGCTTCTGGGTGTGCCTCTAGTTATAAGTACACAGAAGTGAGCTTCTACTATCTTTGTAATCATACTATATATCAGTGATTTATCTTTGTGGGCAAGTGGTCGCCGTGATTTTTCCCAATTTGTGTTTTCAACATATAAAATTTGTGGTGCTCATGTGTTATTATTTTATATCATTATTTACTCAATAAGATGAGTGGTGGATAACATTGATGGTTGATTATCTAAGTAAGAGTTTTGGTTTATGTTGATTCACCCCCTCCCCTCTCCGCATCCAATGTGTGTTCAACAAAAGGGACTCACTATCTTGATATAAAAAATTATAATTATATGATTGCATCTTATATATGGATGAAATAGAGTTCCAATGGAGTTCCGTATACAGAGTTCACACACTTCATCTAATTTCTATAGCTGCAAAATATTACCACATATTATTTTTTCTATGCATTGTATATATGTTATTAGTTCAAAATGGTGTGAAATATGTTCATATATACAGGTCTAGGATGAAATATTTTATCCCAAAAAGAATAAAAATCCAAAAGTAAATTGACATCAAGGAAGCTTCCAAACATCATAATATAGTTCCACTACACACATCTCTTTAATCGAGTCAACCCAAAACAAAATTATTAATTGCACATAACTTGAAATCATATGATTTTTCCAATCCTTACCCTTGACCAAAAATTATTGTTCCAGCAACATCCTCATGAAAAAATGCGGTTACATAGACTGACTTGTCCTATTTTTGGAAACTAGAGTGTTTTCCAAAAAAAACATTCTAGAACATATATTTATAGCTAGATAAAGATAGTATTTGTACCCTTAAATATACATACTTCTTAGTCATATAGTTCTATTTCCAAAATATTTTTATCATGTTTTTACAAGTAAAGAAGTTTGGAAAAAAACCCAGACCTACTGTCTATCAAACAACTAGAAGAAATAAATGACACCAATGACAACATTCCAACACCAATGTTATCTCCAAAATATAACATGTGAATAAGAAAATAAATCTTGTAGAATAGTTGGCCAAGAAAACATCTTCACAAAAAATCTTGAATCATGTAGATCTTGACACACTAAGGTGAGACCTAAATTGACATCCTAAAATTAATTTTGAAATGTACCTAGACAAAAGAATGATCCTAGATAAGGTAGCACTTTTAGATATATAGAAACATAACATAATCGATTATATTATCTATAGAACATTAAATCTCACATGTGAACCACACATACCACCAGAAAGTATACTATATGGTCATCAAGAATAAGAACATCAATTAGCAACATTTTATTTAACCATATCCGATGGACAACAATGATACTTTGGAACTAGTTTGGAAAATCTCACTGCTTATTAGAGAACATTACCAAAACCAGATCAATAAACTTATCTTTAGCTGTAATATATGTTACCATAAATAATAGCAATAACCCTATCTTGTTATACATTCTAGTTATTCAACATTTTACTCTACAAGCATCTTGTCGCATAGTTTGAATTTTATTTTCACATTATTCATCATAGCTGATGAGAGGAATATTTATGTGAGGTAGCTTAGTGCTATATTATCCTGTAGACCTCATCATCTCGAAGGTAGAGAATTCCCTTCTCTATAAATATAAACAATAAACTTATGTAAATGAAAGACAAAGATATCATTTTTCTTAATAGTATCAAGGGTA
This sequence comes from Thuja plicata, assembly GCA_018584345.1. Classification (NCBI taxonomy): domain Eukaryota; kingdom Viridiplantae; phylum Streptophyta; class Pinopsida; order Cupressales; family Cupressaceae; genus Thuja; species Thuja plicata. Next base: position 6,781,837 of record MU225293.1, on the reverse strand, counting down.
GTTTGCATACCCCATCATACCATACCCATTTAATCAAGGTTATTGTATATTATAATATATGTCAAAACCTCTTATTTGATTTATGTGATACGTAATTCTAAAATATTCATGCAATCTCATGTTGCAACACTATATTGTGGATGTTATATTTTGTGGCCAATCCTTGAAGTCTATAACTATATTATTATTTTGTTATAATTTCAAAAACCCCTAATACTAACCTAAATATCATTGCAATTTTTTTTGTAGTGGTGGCTATGAAAAAAGGTGTGTATGTAGAAACATGTAGATATAGGCATATATATAACAACTTGGGTTGGAGTAAGAGGATGTACACGTAATTTTGCACAATTGGCCAATTTCATAGTGTTGTCATACTTTATGTGATTTATGCCATGCAAATCTTCCATATCATTTTCATCATTTTGAATCATCTTACTTAAACATATAATCAAGAGAATTGCCTCTCCAATCAAGTTTTATTGAATAAAAAATTGACAAATTTATCTAAATTTCTTGTCAATCTTCACCAATTTTTCATTGGACACTTGTATTGAACATATGTACCCATCTTGAGAAGAATGAGGGGAAGAGTTCTCAACATTGCTTTGAAAGGTAGGTGTTAAATTAAGAGAAAAAGGATTCACCCAAGCTCTTAGTTGGGAATAAATCAACATACAAATTAGGTTAAAAAACTTTAGTATTTATTAATGGGAAGCCAAGAATCAATATATTTTCATAAGGAAATTGGATTCAAAACAATGGGTTATGAAACTCATACACAAGGAAAAGCTCCAACAACACACAATTGCTCCTAGGAAGAATGAAATATAGAGGAAAAGGTAAGTGAATTGATTTATTCTTTTAGAATCTTTTAAACTATTCTAAGTGATAATTCAAATGGCTAACAAATGACATGCAATTATTACAATAAGAATGATTAAACAATGCAATATAACAATCAAATGATTAATTAGCCAGAAATTTTAGAAATATGAGCTAAGAAAAAAATTACTAATCCATGAATACAGCTACATAAGAGATGGATTTTAGAAATTAATGTCCCTAAATTAGATGTATGCAATTAAAATCAGATCTAGAGATCCAAATAAAAATTTCTCGCATTCACCAAAGTGAAATGGTATAAAAAAATATAGGAGATAGTTCACTGGCTCAAACATGCCAACTAGGAATGAAATCCACACCATATCTGAATTTCATTAAGGAACAAGGAATTAGGGAAAAATTCAATTCCTTAGGACTGCTAAGAAATATTAGTTGATTATTTTGAGTTAATACAATATTGACAAGAAATAATGAAGCACATAGGTAAAATGCTACAAAATTAACATGATTAAACATAAAAAGACAGATACAAAATTGAATGTCAACTCACAAGTATAGATCTAGGATTGAGATACAAAGATAACCCTATCAATAAAATATAAGCTTTAAAATTTAGGTCAAGTGTGCTATGTTCAGTAGACCTAGATATGCTTCTATGAGTCAAAGTTTTAAACTCTAGATTAGGATTGTCTATAGATCACGCCCTTATAAATTCAGAAAAAAGTGTTGATCACGTGAGTTGTTGACATAGACAAGGGAATTTTTATTATTCAAAATCAGTAAATATGTCTCTATATTTGATCTTTGTAGGTCTTCTACTTTCAACTCTTTAATATGTAACCTACACACATAAAAAAGGGTAATATGTTGTATATTATAGGGTTTTCTAATTAAGACCCTAAGTAGGAATTAAGCTATGCTACAACTATGATATGATGTTAGAGCTTACCATTGGTAGGGAAGAAGCTTGACACCTTAAGGAAATTCTTGAATTGATAAATTATACCTTTTCTAGGAACTTATTGTGTTTAAGCCTTCATTAAAAGTTGATATAGCTTGATAAGAGTTAGCACATTCCTTCATCATGGAGGAACATATAAACTTGGTCATGATTGATGAAAAAAATTCTTGAATGCTCAGCTTTATATCAATCCTCTATTTTCTTCAAGATGCCTAATTGAAAGTTCTCAATTGAAATGATATGATTTCTCTCTTACATTATATTGAGATGTGTGCAAATGAGGGAGAGGAAGTTGTCTTATACACAAATTTACATATTTCCTTTTTAAATTTTAAAGAAGGAAAAAATAAAGGGTTACTTTCTCATTCAACACTTTCTTAACCATTAGAGGTTCAAATATTTGCCCCAAAAGTCTAGAGAATGGTTATCAACAACATAGTTTAGGAGGTCTATGATGCTTGGTGCTATAGTCTTGGAGATTTTTGGTGCCTATTATGATAGTAATCACTTTCTAGATAAAACTACAGTTTCTAAGCTCAAGACAATACTCAACATCCAAATTTTTTCATGGGACAAGCACAACAATGAGGAATGAAGACAATGAGGGAAAACCACCAAAGGAAACCAAAAATGAGTGTTGAATTGCATGAGGTCACAATTTACAATGCTAAAATAATGATGTTTAAAAGTAAAATATTTAGTTGTGGAAACATTTTTATTTCATTATCTAGAAAAATATAAGAGATTATTAAATTCTCGTCATTTCATATTTACTATTCTTCTTGTTGGATGCCCTTCAAAAAAGATTCTGACAATTCAAACAATATAATTTGACAATTTTTATGAATAAATTGGAAGGGTCAAGCTGATTTCAAATCTACCTCTTTGTTAAATTAAATATAACCTAAAAATAATGGTGGTATGTGTCTTTTGGATTCATATAGAAAACTAATAATCATGAGTTTAACGAGCTCTACATCTAGGGTTGGAAATTACTAATAGAGGAGGTTTGCCAACTTGTGCAAGAGGTCTTTTGGCTGCTTGTGGGCAGGTCATCCTCTCTCCTCCCGTCAACACCATTTATTACACTTTGTGTGATGTTTTATGGAAGATGGATACGATGTTAAGCCCAATCAATCTATTGCCTTCAAATTCTATGCCACAGGAAGTGCTACTATGAAGTATTTCAAAGAAGATGTAGAATGAGAGTTATATTTAAGAGAATGCATAGTTTGTGCCTGGCCATGACCCATGCGCAAATTCTGCATCTACCCATGGAGCCAGAGGACATAAGAGACCCCCTTTTCTCCTCATTATTAAACCTAACTTTCAAATGTCTAAAGCTATAGAGGTTGAAAAGGATAGCCCGTTAAGGGTATTGCCATTTTTAAGCAGCCTAAGATATTCCTAAGCTTTCTTCTTATGTATATATGAATGAATGGATACATAATATTTGGAATATTAAATTAGGGTTTCACTATACATTCTTTTGTATGATTCAGTCTATTCTATTTGTAATTATTTTCAAGAACTTTGATTCTCAGAAGGAAGTTGTGAAAATGCAGTTTTGGAACATAGGTTCCTAACATTTTAGAGCCATTTCATGGTTGACTGATTCTAACAGAGAGGAATTCATAGCCCTCTCAAGCCCTAGATAGGTTACTCTTAAAAATTAGCCCCACTACTTATGGAATTTGATTGCAAAAAAAATAAAATCTGTTGGTTGAGTCACTAGAACGTAAGAGTAAGCATCTCTAATGTCTCATATGGATAAAAAAATATTATTATACATTTACCCTGGCATTGATTTGCCTAAAATATTGGTCATAGAAATGGATAATGACATGTTTTCATTCCCTATTTAATTTCTATGCGGCCTCAATGCATGTTTTTTGTGTCGAAAGGAGGGTCATCAAAGGAGGAATTTTCCTCTATTAAAAAATAAGACCGACCCTAATATAAGCTATGGTAAGATGAATAATGTGGCTAACCAAAAGAGTATTTCTAAAGCTAATATCACTAAGGAATTGGACCTGAAGGTTGTAACTTAGGACTTCTCTAAGGGAAATTTGAATATTAATGCCACCATTTTAGACTCCCCTATATCTTTAAATGAGGGATTTGATTACACATACACCTTAGACAAATTAGCTGATCCTAGGCCCACTAAAAAGATTTATATGGTCCCCATCTAACTTGATAAGAGATACATGGATGTCATTGTAGATAAACTCAAAGAGACTCTTAGGAGGACCTACTACTCTGAGAAGATCATCAAGCCCTCCAAATTCAATCGTATCAGAGATGGTACCTCCCATGGTGGCTCTTCCCTAGAAAAAACTATTAGTGCCCAACAATTAGCTTTAGGAAAGATTAGGAAATTTGCTAAGACCAGGAGAAGGATGGATAAGTCTATCTTAGAGGGAGAGGAGTAGAAGTATTTCCTAGAATAATTTGATTTTTTTACTTAAAGAGAGAACAAAAGACCCCTTCCTTCCTTGGGAAGGTGGTGACTAATGTGAGGGTGACCCCTACTAATGGGAGTAGAGTGATTGGATCTGAAACCATAGACAATAGTGGTGATCCTATTGATATTGTGGAGGATGTTCATGATCTAATTGTAACTACTGAGGGGAATCCCTTGAAGTTAATAGAGATGTATATGATTAAAATGATTATTTATCCAATTATTCCCTCATTGTCCTTCTCACTGTTATTGCTACCCCATTTAGACCCCCCCAAGCTAATGCAATTAGCTTTATAAAGATGCCAATAGGGACTTACCTCCCAGTGAATTTGGGGGCCTTGATGGCTCCCATGAGGAACTTGACGAATCTAATTTTGATTAGGCTATAGAGGATGATTGGTGATGGGCCATTGTTTCCTTTGAAGGTTCCAATGTTGAGGATGTGATGGTTGAAGCCCTTTCAACCCTCAAAAATAGAAAAGGCGGGAAGAAGGCCAAGGGAAAAAAAAAGAGATAAAACTAAAAATAAATCCAAAACTTTAGTTAATATCAAACCTGTTTTGGGGGTTGAGGAGTCTTCCAAATTAAAAAATTTTGAAAAGAGAGGAAGGCCATTAGGCTTCACCAACTCTAGACCTAGAAAGAAAGTCATTGAAAAGGCCCTCCTTAAATGATATAAGAGCTTTAAAACTCTAATGGTTATTTCCCAATGAACTTGAAATGTCCCTCTTGGAATTTTAGGGATTTGGAATCTTTAGAGATAAAATATATTTTGAAAATGTTCCTTAGTATGTACAAAAACATGGACATTCTCCTTTTGTAGGAGATCAAAGTAGTGTTGTTTAACCTTGATATCGACTTGAAGTGTATCTGGAGGGATGCAATGTTCTTTATTACCAACCATACTAAAGGTAAAGGAGGAGAAACTATCTTGGTGGGAGTCAGGTGGAAGAATGTGGTTGTTAGATGAGGCTCTTCTCCATGTAATAGAGTCATTTGGGTTGTTTTGAAGGAAAAAGAGGTGGAAGTTGGTTTTTTCTTGGTATATACTCCAAAGTACTATAAAGAAATAGTGGAGCTTTGGAAATGGTTGACTCATATGGAAGACATTCCTTGGATCATCCTCAGAGACTTCAATATGGTGGAGAGGCCACAAGACAAGACTGGAGGGAGTAAGTTTGAATGGAAAGGGGAAGAAAAATTCTTTTGGAATGGGCTTGGAGAAGGGGTCCTCTGCCACTGGAATAGGGAACAAAATAACATTTTCAAAAGGATGGTGTCTAAAATTAACTTGCTTAAGGATATGGTTTATACCCTTAATATTAAGATGGATTTGAGTCAAAATGGTTTGAACAAGAACCCTATCTTAGACAATGGAGAAAAATTCTTTCTCCTATCTAGGATGCGACTAAGGGTGTGAAAACTATAAAATTAAATCATGAAAAAAAGATTAGTATTTTAGAAGAGTCCATTGAATATGTGCATGCAAATCTTAGGGTTGTTGTGGTTGTGAGTAGAATGCCCATGCAGAATAGTACTAATGGTATCAAATAGTTGATGAAAAGATGCAACTCCTTAAAGGTTTAAAATAGGGTAATTCTTGCTACCCTTCACATCTTGTAGAGAATATAGTGAATGAAGCTGTTGATGACAAGGTTGCGGGACCTATTCTTGGTTCCTCAATAAGGAGACACAACTATGATAAAGATAAGTTTGATCAAGCCCATATTTTTCATAATGTTTTGACAATCAATGATGATGTTATTGACAAAAATGTAGAGACTAAAAAAAAGTTAAAGAATCTTTGGTAACCTTTTGGGTCTATTGACCCTCTTGGTTCTCTTTTGTTTTTTTGTTGACCAATTGTTGGCCCACTTCTCATTTTCTCTTGTTGCTAGCCATCTAATTTTTCTAAAGGGTTTAACGGTCCCTTAAAATATATTTTACTCTAATAAAGAACACCAACCCCAAGAACATTGATGTTTAGTATCAATTTATTTGAGATGTGGTAGGGCTAGTAGGGTGACGCGGGTTAAGGTAGAGACTTTGATGAATATTGTAAATTGTTTTACTAAGACTATGAGCATAGTGAAGTTTAGATTATGTCTTGAGTTTATAGGCCTATTTTCCCATGGAAATAGAAGATGATTTTGGTAACCCTTTGGTTTCTCTCACAAAGATGTTTAACAAGTGGGAGATCTTTTAGGAAAATAATGTTTCAACCTTGCAATAATAACAGGTTATTGTTGATAAATATGTGTTGGAGGTTGCGAGGGGATAACCTTTATTGTGGTGGTTAGTGGAGATGGGTCCCTTACTGAGGAGTCTTGGGGCATCATACCGTAGTGGGGTTTTTGTTGCAACACACTTGACACGTTTTGTCTATAATATTTCTTTAAAAATTTTGATTGTTGATTATTATGTCACAAATATAATAGTGGATATTTTGTGTGTGTTTTTTCCTATAGAAGGAAATCTTGTTTTTTGAGGGGCATCATATTATGACAATGCATTGTGATATTTTCCAAGGGTTTGATAGTTGTTGAGTTTCCTATGGATCCCCAATAGTGATACTCATGTGTGAAGTGTGCTTCCCAAGTATATTGTTATGTGTTGTGATTTTTGAATAATATATTCAGTGGCTTTTGGATTGTGAGGTTTCGTTCTTGAAATTGTTTTGCCCATGAAAATCACTATGTTTTTTATTGCAGGAAAAATAGGTTTTAAATGGGGACCCGAAACCCCTTACAAGCTAGAAATAAGGATAAAACATGGAGGCACCCCAAAAAGAGATCGGACTGGAAGTCCAACCGCAGAAAAACAGACAACAACAGACAACAGGAAAAAAACCAGCAGCCAAGAAAACCACAAAAAAAGACCAATCACCAAACCCAGAAACCAGAGCACTATACCAGCGCCTTACAAGCCTCAACGACTTCTTGCTTAGCTTCAGATATCTTCTTCATTGTTGCATTGAACTCAGAGAGTTCCTGGATTTTGTCGTGAATTTTCTTCTTTCGGGCAGATCTGGTGCATTTTCTGGGACCTTAATCATCTAGGTTGTCAATAATGTCCTCTATTTTTTTACCTAGTGACCCAGTATCCAACTCGGCTTTAAAGGTCAGGAAAAAATCCATGGCCGAACCCATAAAGTTGTTGTAATCATGCATATGTTTTTTCATGGTATGCTCCAGGGTATCAACTCTGGCTTGTAACTGCAGGACATTACTATCATCGTTACTCTTGTCCTTCCTGGTGTTAGAACCAGACTCCATCAAATTCTGTAGAGTATCCACCTTAGCATGAATGGCACGATACTTAAGGTGAAGGTTCTTGATTTCCTGGAACACCCATTTCATTAACCGAAAGGAATACATAGAGGCATCTTTGGCTGTTTGGAGAACCCCAAAAGGAGGGTCAATCTTATCATCCATGTCATCCTTTAGCAATTGAACATTTCTTTCCTGAAGATCCACTATCTTGATAAAAGGAATGTTCTGAGAATTACCAGGGACATTATCTGTCTCCTTCACAGGAGATGTTGGCTCCTTGATAGGGAAAATGTTCCCCTCCTCTGTAGCTTCCTTCTGAGTATCTTGATCACAACCCATGACCACTTCCAGCTTCGGCGATATCGGAACATCATGGTCTTCAGAACTATCATACTCAACCAGAATAGGCACCTTCTGACCTTCCTCATCCTCCTTCTTATCCTCTCTATTTTTCCTGAAATCTTTTTCTCTGTCCATAGAACCTGTCATTTCCTCATCCATGTTCTTGTTCTCCTCGGAGATAGAGTTCGACACCAAGGAAGTAGAGTAACTATCTTCTTCTGTAGAATCAGCCATATTCTCATAGCCTTCCACACTATCAGTAGAGGTATCCGTATCCATGGTAGTTTCCTTCTCCTTCTTAATTTTTCTGCCTGTAGAACTCTTGTTTTTCTCATTTCCATCCCTAATTCTTTTTTTACCCGACCCAGATTTGGACGGGGTAGGGGCAGGGCTATCCCTAGCCTTCTTCTTGATGTGTTCTACAATTAAGAGGATCAACCCTTCATGAAGAATGGGTTTCTTATCCTTCTTCTTATACTAGACTATGCTAGAGCGAAGAGATTGTAAAATAAAGAAAGGCATAGAGACCCTAATTTTATGCCAAAAATGACAGAGCAAAAGAAAGTGGTAAGAGTGGGCTCTTTTGAATCTACCGTCCAAAGTAACATACTCCATGATCGCCACCATGACAGAAGCCCAAACATCATTGAACGAATCCACATCATAGCAACCCCCAGACTCTTTAACAAGACTTTTTTTCTCCTCCTTACTCTTTGGAAAATGCCGAATAGCTTTGCAAGAAACCTTGATATCCCTGAAGAACTTAATTCCCTTCATGCTGAGCCCAGAGATCTCGACTATTAAATCCTCTGTTATTTTAACAGTGATTCCCGCTATGGTCACCTCCCCATTATTCCATGAGTCCACAAATAATTTAGTAGCACTGTCTTTAGCCCCATGCAGTCTTTCCATATAAGTAGTAAGACCACCCTTCTCAAGGATTTCCCAGACCTCCAGAATTTTTTTCCATTTAACACGGTCCTTCGGCTCTTTGCGGTTAAGACCTCCTCCCATGATCACAAAGTTCTCAGAATAATAGATGCACACAAAGAGGAAATAGTAATTCTGAAAACTGGAAACTTTGAAATTAACAAGGGTTAACTCGTTTCTATACTTAGTGTTCTTGGGAAAGACACCACTTTCCATAATCATTTCCCTCTGATTTTTTAAAATATGTCTAATCATCATAGTTTCTCAAGGTGCCCCCAATCTACCCTCATGCTTCAGGATCTGTCGTAGGCCAACTTGGCTTTAATATCGGCGGTCAGATTGGAATAATCATGCCAAATCATGATATCCTGAGCATTAACCACAAAATTGACCAACTCGTCAGCAGTACCATTAGCTTCCCTATAGGCATGAGAAATAATAACTTGATTAAAGGAATTGATTATGATTCTGGCCTCCTTGATGATATCCTTGATTGTCCATGATGGCTTTGTCTTGTCACTAATACAATTTAAGATATTAAGTGAATCACCCTCGATCCACACCTTCTGTGCCATGTGTTCTTTGACAAGTTTAAGTGTCTGAAGAAGGGCCATAGCCTCTGCCACATGATTGGTCTGAACCCCAATAGGAAGGGCCACCGCAGCCAAGCAATTAGCCAAGTCATCACGGATGAGGCCACCACAACCAGCTAGGCCCAGGTTACCCTTAGCAGCGCCATCGAAGTTAAGTTTTATCCACCCAGGCAGAGGGGAAAGCCAGATTGCATTCTCCCTTGGATGATGTTTATGGATAATATTTCTCAAACCCATATCACTAGCATAATAATCAAGCATTGTACCAGATGAAGCCTTGAAATTTTCCTTTATACTCCTCTTTATTTTCTCAGCAACCACTTTAGGAGGAAGTTCAATATTTCTGAAAACTCTATCATTGTGTTCTTTCCATAAATGCCATATCACATGAGGAGGAATGAGGTTCCACAGATGTTGATCAATGGGGGAAGATGCATTTTGCCATTGGATATAAATTTTTTTCATTTTATTGGGGAAAACCCACTTAATCCCCCAGCAATGTAATAATTTATTCCAAACCTCCCAAGCATAACTGCAATCAAAGGCAATATGATAAATAGTTTACTCAACATTTTTACAAAGAAAACATCTGTTAGTCAACACCATTCCCCTTTTCTGAAGATTATCAATGGTAAGAATTTTGTTCTGCAAATCCAACTAGAAAAAGATATTAATTTTAGGAATTAAAGAATTGTCCCAAACCTGAGCCCAAAAGGGGATAGGGTTCGGTTGTTTTAATAACTTCTCCGAGCAAGAAGCCACCGTGAAGGTTCCAGAAGGAAGAATTCCCCAAAGGAGCTTGTCCTCATTAGAGCTCTTAATCTTCCAGATCGATAGGTCCAACATTAAGGGTTTTAACATCTCATCATAAACAGAGAAATCAATCCACGATCGATTCCTCTAGTAATTCCTAACCATAGCTCCATGTCTCTGAATGCACTGATTAATGAAGGGTTGCAAAGTAGTAACAGAGTTTAAAGGATAATCTTTCATCCAGTAGTCATCCCAGAAGTGAATTTTTCTGCCATTACCTAAAAACCACCTGGCTCCTTTAAAAGCCACATCCTTTGCATTCTAAATATTGTTCCAAATAAAAGAACCCAGCACTTTCTGCTCGGTATTCCAAAATTCAGAAATGTGGGAGAAGGAGAAGAGGTATTTCTTATGAATAATGTCATTCCATTCTCTTCTAACACCAAAAATTCTCCAAATCTGTTTGGCCAGCAGGGCCAAGTTGGTAGCTCTTATAGGGCGTAATCCCAGACCTCCCCATTTTTTGGGAGTGCAGACTTTATCCCAGGCCACTAAGGCTAATCTTTTTTTCTCCTCGACACCTGACCATAGGAAATTTCTCTGAATTTTCTCAATGATATCAGAAAATTTACCAGGGATCTTAAACAGACTGAGAGCATAGACAGGGAGGCTTTGTAAGGACGCCTTGAGAAGTTGAAGTTTGCCTGCTTGACTCAGGATAGCTCCTTTCCAACCAGCCAGCTTTCTATTAAATATATCAACAATACCTCCCCAGAAGGAATCTGGAGGTTTAAGACCAAGAGGGAGACCAAGGTAGGTAGCAGGAAAGGACTCAATTCTGCTCCCAATAATTCTTGCAATTCTATGTTGCATGTCCTCGGGAATATTAATAAAATATAAGGAGCTTTTATCCCAATTGACTAGTTGCCCCGACCCAAGGGAATAGGTAGAAAGAGAAGTCTTGATAGTCCTGGCTTCCTGTATAGAAGAGAAGCCCATAAGAATAGTATCATCCACAAACTGTTCATGCGAGCAGGGTCTAGAAGTCAAGGAAGGAGAGAGACCCTTAAAAGACCCTATGTCAACAAGCTTCTGAAAAAGATGTCCCAGACATTCAGCTAAGATGGAAAATAGGATAGGAGAAAGAGGATCTCCTTGCCTTAAACCTCTAGAAGGTTTGAAAAACCTTGAAGGAGAACCATTGATCAAGATGGCAGTAGTAGAAGTACTAATTAACTGCTAAATCAATTGAGTAAAAACTTCACCAAAACCAAATGATCTTAGAACTCTGATCAACAAATCCCAATCAACCCAGTCATAAGCCTTCGAGAGGTCCAACTTAAGAAAGAAACCAGAGTTGAGAGAAACCTGGGTTGAGTGGATAACCTCATGAACCTTCAGAATAGAATCAAGAATTTGCGTACCAGGCACAAATCCACTCTACTGAGGGGAGATAATCTGGGGTAGAAGAGACAAAAGATGATAGGTAATCACTTTGGATATGATTTTGTACACCAAATTGCACAGACTAATCAGTCTAAACGCATCCACCGAATCAACACCACTCTTCTTAGGGATCAAGGCCAAGTAAGTCGCATTGATTTGTTTAAGAAAAGATTTTGAGTCAAAGAATTCTTTCACCGCATTGCAGACGTCTATTTCAAAAATATGCCAAAATTTATGGAAAAAAAATATAGGAAACCCATCCGGGCCAGGGGATTTATCACCTTCAAAAGAGAAGACTGCCTCCTTGATTTCAACCTGAGAGGGGATAGCCACAAGAGCACGATTAGTAGCATCATTGATAATGGAAGGAATATTGTCAAGAAGATCATTTTGATTCTCCATGTCAAGATTAGGATCTTTGGATAACAAAGAAGAGAAGAAAGAAACCATAGCCTCAGAAATTTCTTTGTCACTAGTAACTTCCTCATCCTCCAATTTGAGGTTTGAAATTCTGTTAGAAGCTCTGTGTTTAGAGGCAGATAAATGGAAGAATCTAGTATTCTTGTCTCCAGCTTTGAGCCAAATAGATCTGGATCTCTACCTCCAGTAATCT
>MU225293.1:6744239-6769541 GCA_018584345.1 Thuja plicata | reverse complement strand
CCTTAAAAATGTCACCAAACACTGTTTTGCTCCAAGTCTTAACATTGTGTTTCACATTGAGAAGTTTCTTAACAACTCTAAACATAGCAGTACCCTGAATTTTAACCTTCCACCAGTCTTTAATATTTTGTTCCATCTCCGGATGGTCCACCCACATTTTTTCAAACCTGAAGGGCGGGCATCCCTATTTAGTAATTGGATCAGCATTAAAGCAAATGGGGAAATGATCCGATCCAATCTTCGAGAGAGAAGAAAGCGTACAACAAAATTTTTTAAGCCAGCAGCCACTGATCAAAGCCCGATCTAATCTAACTTTAATGAGTTCATGGCCAACCCTTCTATTAGACCTGGTAAAATTGACTCCCTGAAGCTCCATATCAATAAGAGCTTGATTATTAATGAATTCCATGAGATCCATTCTGCCTTCCAAGTTCTGGTTACCCACTCCACCAAGCTTCTCATTGTCTTTTAGAGGGCAGTTGAAATCCCCAATGATCAGCCACGACATATCCAAAAAGACTCTCCTATGGTTTTCAATTTTCCTCCAAAAAAGAGATCTGTCCAATTTAGAGTTGGGGGCATAAATGGTAGTAGCAACCCATTCAAAATCCATCTTAAAATGGAAGAAGTTTAAACTAAGGTAGTTTAAATCTTCAAGAACCACAGAGCCTTTCATGTTATTCAAATTGTAGAAGACAACAACTCCCCCCGAGGCTCCTTCAGAGCTAAAACCAGCCACCCCATCATTTTTAAAAATTCTAATTTTTTCAACCTTCTCTTTACTCATTTTGGTTTCTTGAACAAAAATTATATCAGGTTTGTGATCTCTAGCTAAATTCCTAAGAATGTCTTCTTTATGAGGGGCATTCATCCCTCTTATATTCCATGAAATGTACTTCATTTTTTAACCAGAGTACAGATACCCTGAATGGTAAGTTGCTTACCATCCGCAACATCCTTTTTTCTTTCTCTCTCTCTGACTTCTCTGTTGGAATGTCTACCTTGGGTCTTTTTGTCGGATCCAACATCCGCTTTTAGCTTGTGTCCTCCATCAGCTTTACTTCGAGTAGTGACTCCCTTTGATCTTGGAGTGGAAAAATACTTATTCCTCTCTCTCCTATTCTGCTTCTTCCCTTTTTGAACAGTCCAGGGTCCTATCCCATCCATAGGTTCTTCAATTGCATTTATTTCTTCATCACTAGATCCTGATAGAGTATCAGGAATAGAGGATGAATCATCTTCCTCAGATTTAAAATTTTCAATATTAACTTTATCCTCTACTTTTCTCAGACTAGATACTTCTTCTTGAAAAGGGACCATCACCACCATTTGAGTTGATTCCTCATCAGAAACACCCAATCCAACCAAGTTTTCAGGGTTCTCTGAGGGGACAGGGATCTTCTGGATTTTGTCATTAGGATCAACCGCCATTTCTGAAACTTCAGCAGAGGCTGACACATGTGACACCGGTTCAGTCATTTCCCCTTCTTCCAAAATAGGAGTCGTGTTAGACTCCATTTTCTCCTTCGATGCTTCATTGTTACTACTGTTATCACCTTTAACCTCTTTCCCTGAAAATCACTATGTTGTGGTAGACATGTTATTAATTTTTATTTCTATTAAGCTTTTGCGACTATTATAGACATCTAAAAGGTTTTATATAACCCTCCTCTCAAGGCTAGTGTATCAAGTTGTTCCAATACCTTAACTTGCTTTCACATTGCTAATCATAGAAACAAAGATAAATTCTAGAGTTCATCAAATCCTTTCCTATTTAAGATGTTATGAGTCACAGTAATTTGGGTTATTTCTTCTTCATTTTTATTTTTTTTAATGATCAACTCTTTTGTTTAAGGTTTTGACTAGTTGTTTATGCTTTCTCCTTGTTGTTCGGTTGTGCTTCATTTTGTTATTTTCATTTCTTTGTAAAAATGTTAAGATATCTTTCACATTAACTACATTTACCATTATAAAAGGGAGAAATCTACACATTATCACAGTGTATGTGTCTCTTTGACTTCAAATGTTTAACAAATCACATTGTTCTCTCTTACTGAACTCTATAGATGAAGAGGACTTAAGATCATTGTGCATGGAAACCTTAGACATGGAAGCATTGGCAATTTAAGTGTTCAATTCCCTCTACTGCATCATCTTGAATATAAATTTTGGTTTTCAAAGACGCATTAATCAAGTTGTCTCTTAAAGCACTTAACTAAGATACAACCAAGTATGATGATCAATAGCTTGGTGCCTAGTCATAGTCATGTTCGTTGATGCATCTTGGATACTAAAAAAATCAACAAGTCTAGAACAATGAATGTGAGGTGTCCAAATAAATATACCATAAGTCAATCTTAGGTTGAGGAAGTAAAAGCTTAGAAACAAGAGATAAGGTTCATAGAATATACAAACATATAGAAATGAAGCGCAGCGCCAATGGACTAACAAAGACACCTAGATCACCATTGATTATGGAAATGAAGCTTAGCCAAACAACATAATAGGGAAAATCAACATATATATCAAAATACATTATTTAAAGGTATCCAATAATACCCATTGGATAACAATATCCAAACAATTGCGAATAGAAAACCAGATAGCGTTGCTGAAATCTAGGAAGGCCAATAAAATATAGGAGAATTTATATTCATTAAAATATAAATCCAGGATATTTTTAACTTAGTGGTAGCGACTAAAAAAATGAATATTCTGTAGTTATAGAAGGAAACCAAAGTCGTGGTCTTGCACGTGATGTAGGCCCCAGAAAAGCCTGCATTTTATTATGAATGAAGGCATGGAATTGGATAAAATATTATCTTTGTTGGCGACTAAAGGTTGGTTCTTATCCATAAACATTATTTTCAAGGAGATATATGCCAAAATTTTAGAGATTTGTGGAGATTATACCACATGTAGTACAAAGCCATAGAGTTGTAGGAAATACCAAGAGTGTTTTTCATAAATGGTTTTTTTTTTTTCAAGATTCAGAATTTTTTTTGGCTTACAGTCAAGGACTGAAGCTTATCCATTTGACCAAAATCCCTTCAAAAGACCAAAAAGAAATGTTATTTTAGATTTCCATATATACACGATTTGTAGTGAGCATTACATTCATCGGAGGTGATAATCTCATTGTGGTGAGTTCCATCTAGAACTTGTTTTTCCTAGTTCTTGATCAGCATTACATTTCTTCTCTACATAAATTATTTTTTTGGTAGTCCTCGCATGTTCTCGTATGAAAGGGGAGTTTTAGTTACGTTGCCTGTGAAAATGTGAAGGCGTTGTTGTAGGAGGACTGCTTTTTTTCCTGTTCAATTGTGTTTCAGTTTAAAACTTCAAATTTCTAGGAGGTATCAGTGAAATAAATTAGATCTCTGAATGGTTTTAATAATATGAATTAGCATGTAAATATTTTGAAGGCTCGAATTTCTTATATGTATGAATAGAATGGATTAGATCTCTGAATGCTATTGATGATCTGTTAGATGAGTGAGTATTTATTTTTATTTTTGGGTCGCCACTGTAATGAAAATAAGATTTACATTAGATTTTTGTAGAAATCTCCATACTTACTCTCAATAATTTTCATAAGGGCATATTCTTGCAAAATTGCCCCGTTTCATACTGTCTATGTTTTATAAGAGAGGCATAATGGCCAAAATTGCCTCTTAATACAAATCCTCAAACTATATCAATCTTGTTCTTGCTCTTACTGTTTATGTAATATGAAGCTAATTCCTAGTCCAGCGAAAATGATGTGGGATACACAAATCATTTTGAAAAAATTATACATTGGTATATCTATTTACTACATATTCTATAAGCTAGTAGAAATTTTTCCATACACATCTAATATATTGAATTATAACTACATTGCTATTGCCTAGCCTTTTTTTCCTTGAGGAATCATGGTTGGTCATTCGACATTTCGGTGGCTTGGATCTTCCTTCATAATAACATTTTGACATAATTCTTGTTCTCTTCCACATACACTGTTGTTGCTACGAAAATGGTTGAAAAATATGCATTTACTCTATATCCGTGGGCCATGAAAATGTGTTCTCCTTCTAATATCCTTTTAATCGCCCTGATTATCAAACAATAGGAGTATTTTCTTTCACTTCTCCAAGGAAAGACATTTGTCTCTTGTTTGGAGATCAAATGGATAGGAGAATCCACGCTTTTGAACCGTAGTCTCGCCGAGTAATTGTTTCAACCATTGTTCTTTAGCTTTATAACTCAAAATTTGACCTCTTGTCTGGTATCAAGAGATATTTAATGCTTTTTGTAGTACGTTCTTCCTTATACGTACCAATGGACTTAGCAGTATTTTTCATTATTATTTCTACCTTCTTTCCCAGATAAAATCACCACAAGTAGTGGTTTACTAATTTTAGTGTAATTAAATCTGTTTCTAGCTCATTTTTAGGCTTCTAGTGTTATTAATTATCTTCATTCACTTTCAACCTACTACGTGTAAGTTGGATCTGACAACATAATCTACATAGCCTACTTAAGGTTTTAGTTTATTTTATGGCTCAACATTTATTATTATATTTATCAATTTATGCCTTTCATTCTAAAGTTTATAGTCTAATCTTTTTTCATTTCAATTTTAATTAGTTTAATTATGATCTACTAAACCAATTGTTTCAAACTCAATTCCATCATCTCTAATGTTTCTCAATCGACCAAACTTTGTATTAGCCTCTCAGTATATATGATTGATTATTTTGCTTAAGTCAATCAGGAAAGGGCCCAACCATAACATCAATCTCATAAGGAATTCAAAAGGAATTCGCAAGAAGTGAATTTAACGAGCGAAACATCCAAAAAAACTAACTAAACAACAAGAAATAGACAAAATAGAAAACTTGAGCATAAACAAAGACAAAAACTAAAGTGAACGGGTTTTAACATCCTTCCTTTCCTAATTCATCTACTTTAGAGTTTTCAAGAAAGATCCCTTGCTATGAGAGCACTGAGCCGAGACCGAAGTAGGAGGACTATCTTTCTCGAACAAAATACTCACCTCTCTCCTTCTTTTAGCTTTCCTATACTCCAACTGCTCCTAAAGGGTATGAAGTGAGCTCGTAGTCTTTTCCACCATATCCCTGTTGAAATTGACAATTTCTTTTTTTTTTTGTTCACCTCATCTTGATTTGATTTAACATTGGCCAAAGCTAACAACATTTCTCGTTTCTCCTCCTCAGAAGGAATCATTCCCCTCAATTCACAAACATGAACTACAATTGTATCCCATTTGTCAAATTTCAATGAAAGTTCATCAACCACTTCCCAAACCCAAGAATCTACCATAACCTAAGAAAATTCCCCCACTTTAGCCTTACCCTCTGTAAGAGTTTCAAGTCTTTTGATCTTTTTCTTGCAGGTCATATGAAGTTGTACTTTGATTTATTTAATGATGGTATTCTGACAATTATACAAGATACACAATTTAACAACTTTGACCACAATGCTGGGGTAGCCAAGTAATTCATCTTTAGGGGCAGGGTTGTGGGAAGAGGGTTGAGACATTTTGTGAGGTAGAGACCTCAAGCCCACTTTTAGGGTAAGGGGCGCATAAAATTTGAGAGGGGAAGGGGGTCCTGAGCCTGTTTAATATTCTTGAGGGAGGTGTTTCAAGGGTCCAATTCAATTATGTAGACCATGAAAAGGAAGACTCTTTAGAGAATATAACATTTTCCTCAAAAGTTGTCCATTTTCCAAATGATTTCATCTAGGCCTTCCTTTGGGGGTTAATCCTAGTCGAGGTTGGATTAGAGGTGATAGTGGCACACAAGGAAGCCCTTTTAATATATTTCTATTTAGAAAGTTTGAAAAAGATAGGGAAATATTTAGGGCCTAATCTTCAAGTAAGACAAACCTAAAAATTATACATCCGAAGAATCAAAATTTGGTGCAAAGGGGCTCCCTAATGGGGTTTCTCTTTGACAACATATTGGGATAGTGACAAAAAAATCTAGAAGGGGAAATTAAGTTTTATACCACGTCTAAAATGATTAAGCATCAGGAAGAGATGAGAGCAGAAATATTTGAATAACCTTCAAGTATGATGAATTTTGTAAGCACCAAAGTCACATCCTTCCATTCTCCCAAGATCTCTTCATGGTTGAAGCTATTCTATAGATGAGGAAATATTTCTCTAAGGTTGAGGAATTTCTTGAATCCTCCTAGTAATGAGCTTTGGATTTTTTGGGTAGAATCATCCCTTCTTCCAATAGACTAGTCGCAAAAGCTATAGACTCAATAGATAAAAAAAAATAAAAAATGTCTGGTGGTCACTTTTCCTTTATCCCAAGACTTAGTGAATTCCCCATATAAGTTTGGGTCATAGTCCTTCATCCCTTCCACATAACTATTCATATGACTTGATTAGAGAATAGGATATAAAGTAGAATTATTATTAAATTCTTCACAAGTATCATACTTAGTCTATATGACATCCCCTCCCATGGCTTCCCAGTAAGAATGCAACTCCACAAAGATAGAGTAACTAATTGAGATAAGAAAGTTTCCTAAACTAATTTTGAGAAAAGCTAGAGAAATAATCCCTACTAAAATCCTTACCTTTGTGTACTAATTACTTCCTAAATCTTGACTGAACATCATGAATGATTAGGGGGTTTGGATGTCCTTTTCCATGTAGGAAAAGATCTTGAGTGATGACATAATGTGCCTCAGAAGGAAGGTCTTGAATTTTGAACCGATTTTGAAATGTATATGTGAAGCAAACCATAGCCACCAACATAGTAGAAGAATAGTTCCCCTCATATAGGGTGTGTTCTATTTTGACATTGTCTAGCATGGGCAACGAACTTTTACTTTTGCAGATTATATCTTTCATCTACCATTTTAGCTTAGCTACCCCATTTAACATCGTGATGGAATTGAGGGCATCTCCTACAATAATTCTATATTAAATTATAATTTAATTCGACAAAAAGTACAATTTCATGATGTTTTTTTGTCATTTCAGCTATGTAGGCAGTTTGGGAAACCGAATTCACTCCATAAGCTAAAATTAGCTTACCATGTTCATCTCTGATGAGCCCGCACCCACCCTCCTAACCCAAGTTCCTAAGTTAGGATTCTCTAAGAAAGACATTCAATTTCTAGTTTGGGTGTGTTCCAATTTTAAGGGAAATCATTACTATTATTGAATCTGCTTCGATTTCTAGCTTCTGAATTTCTAAATCTTTGTAAAGGAGAAGACCTTCTAATAATTCCTTCATTTCTACCATATTATTTGTTTCCATCCCTAAAGGTTTTTCTATTCTAGTTAGAATGGATATATCCAAAAGATGAATTACACATCTAATTCCTTAGGATCTAGTATTTCCTTGGGAAGCTCGTTCAAAATTAAGTTTTAACCAACCTGGTCTTGGTGGCCATATAATTTTAGCTCTATTGTTACTCTATTGTTCTTTTCCATCCCAGTTGTTGAATTCAACATCTTTCGGGCGAAATGTTGAAAGTCTTCTATTAGTAACTTCTATTATTGCTATTTTTATCTTAGTTTTTAATTGTTCCCATTCCAAATTTTTTCATTGAAATATTCTTCAATTTCTTTCTTTCCACAACTCCTACATTATTAGTAAGGGTGCTATAAGTGATATAAATGTATACTATTTGTTTTTGTTTAAAGTAGGCCAGTACTTCGAAAGGCTCATGATGTCACTGGAAAGGGTTGTATCTACCCTAATTTAGTGTATATTCATTTCCAATATTTTAAATCTAAAGGGAAATTCAGGAATATGTGGTTGAATAATTCTTCTTCTTTTTCACATAGGGAACCTTTAGATGGTCTAGCAAACCCAATTTTTCTAAACCATTGTGAAATGAGGATATGGTTTTTTAATGCTACCCATGTAAAAATTTCAGACTTTAGAAGGAACATTTTATCCTAACATAATTATATTGTTACATCTATTTTATGGAATTGTGGTTTTTAAATCAAAACCTTATAACCATCATGATAATTGTATTCTCCTAATTTATCCCCACACTACATTATTTTATCTTCACCATGTCTAAATTCAACCTTTGTACATTGAAAAATGTCCTCTAATTGATTTATATCTACTCTTGCTATTCGAAGGATTTTAAGTGATTTCTATTTTGATCCAAGGGATTGATATCCACTTGGTATCTATATATAATCACTTACATACATACATCATTCATGTTCCAAGAATACTTCATCCCTATCATTACTTATGGTTTTATCTATTGCTAAGTATCCCCCCTAGGAATCACTCCAAAATAATGGTAATGTTTGTAACTTCAGTCATATGATCATTAGAATACATATAATATATGTTGATTAATAATAATATAATATATATGTTATATTATTATTAATCATATGAAATTTAATATTCAATATTAAATTTTTATATTATTCTTAATTAATAATTGATTGATGAAACATTATAAGCTTGATTAAATTATAATTAATGGGAAGAGGCATGTCCTTTCTTATAAATAATAATGAATAGACATGTCCCATGAAGGGACATGCCTCTTCTAGCCTCATTCCTAATATAAATGAAAGAGAAATTGTTTCATTTGGAAAACACATACAAATTATAGTGCTATTACATTTGCAGCTATCCTAAAAATTAACATGGTATCAGAGCCAGACTGCAAATGTAAGAGAGTAGTTTGTTGATGGTGAATGTGTGGCTATCTCTTAAAATATAGTCTCAAGACATGGTCCATATCTAACAAATCGACCATTGGATCTTTCTAAATTTTGGATATGTTGGTGAATACTAAATTTGGAATAAGCGCACCAAAGCAATTGAAAAGACGTGTGGGGTTCAAAAGTAATGACAGACTGTGTACGGGTCTATGTGAAATTCCTGAAAGCGTATTTCATTAAAGAGATATATTAATTTGTTATGATCATGGTCAAGAATTAACAATCAAGAATGTATTCAAGGAAGTGTGTCTCTTTCTAGAAAGAATTAATTAATTATAAAGTTTCACCTCTCTTGGAGCAATCAAGTCATTTCACTAGAAGACATGAGTATTGTTCAATAATATAAGACTGGGAATTATACATTGTGGGGGGAATAATAATTGATGTTACATTTCCATTTGAACCATCCTTAGTGGAGAGTGAGAAAATGGTGATCATCCACTCTAGGTTGTCACTTTGCATGAAGGTCGTCGACATGGCTAGCACGAACAACATTATGATCTCCTGTAGCATCTCCGCTGCAAACAACTTCAAATTTTGATGAGAGTTGATATTAACTATATGTGCTCACCTTACAAAAAGAAATATTTGAAACTTAAGATAAGTATTCCATATTTTATTAATGCACGTGAATTATTGAGTTTGAAATTTATGCTATAATATTGGCTAGTAAAATCTTGTATGCTTCTAACTTTTGTATTTCTGTATAAGATAGTTTAGTTTATAAGCTATTTGTAATCTCTCTCTGACATACCTTGAGGACATAAGCACAAGAAATTGTTTTCAGAGGGAGTCAGACTCTTTAGAGGTAACTTTGGATGAGGAGTTAATAAGATTGATATTAGACTTAGAGGGAGTTTGATAGTTCATCTAAAGTAATCTTGGATGATTGACAAATTGATATCTTTTCAATGAGTTCTTCTCTGCGTGAGAAGTTCGAGGTGAAACCCCTTGTTTTCTTTCTTTGCGCTAAGGCATGATGGATGCCATGTGTGTGACTCTATATTTTTAATGGTCCTACACCCTGTGTACATCATGAGGAAGTGACAAATTGCAAATGATTATCACCAGTATTTGTAAGAGTTATTGAAAGGTGACTATCTTACAATAACTTGACCTTCTATTGTGATGGCTGAAATAGATCATAATAGATAGAACTTGTGGATAGAATCATCGATTGAGGCAATCCATATTAAAGCTTTTGATTTTGTGGATAGAATCACCGATGAAGGCAATCCACATGAGATTTTGTGGATAGAATTGCTGATGGAGGCAATCAAATGTAAATATCGTGAGTTTGTGGATAAAATTTCCAAAGGAGGCAATCCACTCTAAATCTTGTGAGTTTGTGGATAGAATCGCCGATGGGGGAAATCCACATGAGAGCTTGTAGATAGAATCACCAATGGAGGAAATCCACTCTAAATCTCATGAGTTTGTGGATAGAATCACCAATGGAGGTAATCCACACAAGAGCATGTGGATAGAATCACCGATGAAGGAAATCCACTCTCAAGCTCATGAGCTTGTGGATAGAATCACTAGTGGAGGCAATCCACATGAGACCTTGTGGATATAATCACCGATGGAGGCAATCCACTCTAAATATCGTAATTTTTTGGATAGAATCATAGATGGAGGAAATCAACATGAGACCTTGTGGATAGAATCACCAATGGAGGTGATCCACATGAGAGCTTATGGATATAATCACCGATGGAGGCAATGCACCTGAGAGCTTGTGGATAAAATCGCTGATAGTGCCAATCCACATGAGAGCTTGTGGATAGAATCACCGATGGAGGCAATCCACTTGAGAGATTGTGGATAGAATCACCGATGTAGGCAATCCACTTGAGAGCTTGTGGATAGAATCATTGATGGAGGCAATCGACATCTTGAGACTGTGTTTCTATTGATTACATCATGAGGATGATGCTTTTACTGCTTACATCATATGATTGATGTTGTCAAGTGTCATATAAGTGTTGACATTGGATTGATTTATCCTCCCTAGCTAAAAGGGAGTGTTTATGTTTTGTATAGCTATGGTAAGGGTCATAAGTGTTGACGTAGAAGACCACTACACATTATATTTGATCATCCTCCCTAGCTAAGAGGGAGTGTTAATGTTTGTAGCTTCAGTCATATGATCATTAGAATACATATAATATATGTTGATTAATAATAATATAATATATATTTTATATTATTATTAATCATATGAAGTTTAATATTCAATATTAAATTATTAAATTATTCTTAATTAATAATTGATTGATGAAACATTATAAGATTGATTAAATTATAATTAACGGGAAGAGGCATGTCCTTTCTTATAAATAATAATTAATATACATGTCCCATGAAGGGACATGTCTCTCCTAGCCTCATTCCCAATATAAGTGAAAGAGAGATTGTTACATTTGGAAAAAACATACAAAATATAGGGCTCCTACATTTGCAGCTATCCTAAAACTTAACAAATAATTCTTTGTTTCCATTTTCAATATCCCAAGTTAGCTACTCTGTGATCAAATCTGTACATTTCATCATAAATTTGCACACCCTAGATCCTTTGGGCATATTTGGCATTCTGATAATTCTACATGGGTTCATTTTATTTAAGTGTTTACATTGTATTATTCTAGCCCATTTTAAGACACATGGTTCCCTAGACCTTTTCCATACTAGTTTAACCCTTAATGCTTTTTTTTTTATCATAAATGGTTTCTTAAACATATATCCCTACTTCGTTTGGTCTATAGATTTTCTCCCATATAATCACTACCATTTTCTTCTACCCATCTACTCCTTTCCAATAAAAGTTTCTCATTTTCTTCTCTAATTCAAAATTTTCCCTTTTAAAAAGTGGTAGGCAAGACATTTGATAGATAGGTAATGAGGATATGACTTATTTTAACATGATGGCTTTGCATACACATGTTAGTCATTTAATTTTCTAGGATTCCATCCTTTTATCTAATTTTCACTAATTTGATCTCATATCTTTGTAGATTCAATGTCAATTTGTCTAGTAGTATTCCTATGTATGTATAGGGAAATTTTCCTTTTTGAATCTTAGGATATTAAGTATTTTTGGTTCCTTTCTTGGATTGATATAGAAAAAAAACACTTGCATTTTTTCATCACTAATAAAATACCATGATGATTTGGTGTACACAACTAGGATCTATTTTTAATTTATCTCGCCTCCTATTTTCCCCCAACTCCAAAGAGCACCGTGTCATTGCAAATTATTGATGACAAATGGGTGGTACTCTATTAGTAATTTTACTTCCTCTAATGAGAAACGATTGGTACTCAAGGCTTTTACCGTAATGATAAAACTTGGAATGATTAAATTGGATCCCCTTGTCTACATGCTCACTTTGGGAAGATCCTTCAAAATTAAGTTTAAACATTTTATATCTAATTTTTCATCCAAGTTGGTGAATTTAACATCATTTGGGAAAAATATTTAATGTCTTCTATTAGTAACTTCTACTATTGCTACTTTTAACTTACTTTTTAATTGTTCCCATTCCATTTTTTTCATTGAAATATTCTTCGATTTCTTTCTTTCCACAACTCCTACATTATTAGTCATGGTAATATAATCCATAGAATTACATACAAGTTGTTTTTATTTAAACTAGGCCAATATTTAGAAAGGCTCACGATGTCACTAGGAAGGGTTGTATCTATCCTAATTTAGTGCATTTTAGGTCATTCAAATTTGGAGTCGTCTCGAATGGCTGTTGACAGGAGCTTGTGGCATATGGAACATTAAAACTAGGAGAATCATGGAAGCCATCCGTGGGTTGTGGAACTAGCAGTGGCTCAAGATGCCTAAGGACTAACAAATCAAGGAGAGAAGAAACCCTTTTTTGAATGATGTCTACCATATCATCTGTCAATTCTGAGAGATGTCTGTTGAGAGCTTCAATCAGGGGCTGAGAGCATTGCGCTGCCAGAGATAACTTAATGGCGTCATAAACAGAGACATATACATATCCATTCAACAGGGAATGTCTTGTAAAAATCCCACCAATCTTCCCTTCTCCCTCCATAAATCGTACGCTTGAACGGTCTTAAGAAGTTGTTTGTCCTGGAGGAAAACATTCTTGACGACCTTATCTACCACAAGTGTTAAATACTGGAAGGATTGCCCAGAAGATCAAACGCGTTAGAAAGAAAAATACATATGACTTGAGATGGAAAGATGACTCTGCGAGCCTGCGGGTAGGAGATGGAAAGATGACTCAGAATCCTCTTAACACACTTTCTGAATTGGGTCTATGGCATTTTGAACATTTGATTGGGATTGTTGTAGCTGAGCTTGTCCCAGAATGACAATTGCCACTCCATGACTAGAAGCATAATACAGTAGTTCCTTGGGTGGTACTCCATATGAGCACGCAAAAATCTTGACAATGGCATCCATGTAGACGGAGTTCGCATACTTCCTCCACAGGATGATCTGGATGCATTTCCCTATCTTGTGCCCTAGAATGTAGCCCTACCAAAATGATAGTAGAAAGAAATGGTGAAAACGATGCAAAGGCCAATTGGGATTTAAGGACCTTCGCACCCTTTCTGGGTTGTAGTTGCAGCCGTCCAAACTGAAAGGTCACAGAAGAATGAAAACTCATAGGTAGAAATAGGCAAAAACTGATGATCCAAAATCAGATTACCCCCGCACAAGTATATATAAAGCGTTAGTAAGAAACCATGTACAACATGTGAGGTGTCGAATTGGAATATGTTGGAGGACGAGCATTTGCGTCAGCATACTTCAAGGATGATGGGAAAAAGGGAGTGACAAATGGAAATGTCATCGGTTGTTCATCGAAATCCTTCCCACCTGTTAGAGCGTGTGAGAAATAAAACCAAAATCACAAGTAATTATTTAAATCAAGATCGTTTTCCTAAGCAAGTGTGTATAAATGATTAAGGGGATAGGCATGCATAGGTAGTGGGATCAAATAAGCATGTTTGCATAAGCATCCCGGATAGCCAAGATAGAATCTCCATGGTTAACAGAAAGATAGACGACCACCCCCCGAGGAATAATCTTGGTCATATGTTAAGATTAACATCAGTAAGATCTTAAACCTTGCTAATGTGAATAGGTCACCTCAGTTACGGGGATTGCATTTTTCCGAGCATTTATGAGAACTCGTAATGTGGGGTACGGAGAAATATTAATGTGGGGAGCCAATACTTTGACTTCCTTCTTGTTCAAAACCAATGTTGGCAAGTTGGTCGGCTATCCGGTTCCCTTCCCTATAAGAGTGTGAAAGGAAAAATCTATCGAAGGTATCTATCAGTAGCCATACCTGCTACAAAATGTATTTAAGCTTCCAACTGTATCGTTTTATATCATTTTATATCTCTGCATGCATTATTAAGAATCAGCGAGTCACCTTCTACAGGAAGTTTTCTTATCCCAATATTCATTTTTTTTGTGATTAGATCGTGGGGCAATGCTTGGGCTTCAACAATGTTGTTTGTGACTGGGAGAAAAGCCATAGATTTCAAAACAACAGCCTCACCAAGATGACTTTGAATACATATTCCCACACCTACAATACGTGGGTTACGTCTCAATGCTCCATCAAAATTGAGTTTAATAAATTCTTGCTTGGGTGGGTTCCATTTAATCTAGGATCTATCTACCTTTGGATTGTATAGAAATACTTGGATGCCCTAAAAGATAATTTCAAGCCTTCCCATTGTCTCTTAACATTGTCATTCCATGATGTAAACAAAGGAGATCATAGTTTGAACCTTCGAACATATGAGCTAACTAATTCTGATACTGATTGTTCTATTTTGTCTTGAACTTGGTGAATGTGAGATGGGGTTTTCCTAAAAACGTGTTTGTTCCTCTCCCACCATATCGACCATATTAATGTAGATAGGATTATTTTCCATATACAAGCAAAGAAGGATGGGTTGTAAAGAACCAACCATGACTGGAATAACTCCCAAAGTCTGTTTGGTAGAGATAATTGAAGCTTGAGTTTTTGTAGTACCAAGTTCTAGCATTGCAAGGTGAAAGGACATTGGATGAACAAGTGGTCCACAGTTTCTACTTCTTGTTCACAAAGAATACATCTAAACTATTGAGAAATGTGCAGTTTTTCCAACCTATCACTAGTCAGTACTCTTTTTCTTAATGCTAACCAAGAAAAACTGCCCGCTTTTGGCATGACCATACCGTTCCAAGAAATGAATCTGAGTGTTGTTTTTGTTGTTAATTTTCCCTCTGAAGTATGTGTTGATGTCCTTGTTTGACTGAATATTTACCATCTTTATCCTAGACCTAGAAGATTTCATCTGGTTTCTTTGAAAGGAATACTACCCTGGAGGGAAGTAATTGATTCAAGTTGAATTTTTGACCATGCTCTATTGGAGCATCCTGAAAGTTCTTCGGTTACTTGATGTAAAACAAGTTAGATGTAACTTATATAATTAGTGAGTTTGTGCCCCCAACATTGACATAGGATATGAATGAAAGGTTGTATCATGTCTAAATTGTTGAGAGGAGGATGACCATTCTATATAGTCATTCCAAAAGTAATCACTCTCCGCATTGTGAACATTCCATGTCACATATTTGGTTACAACTTGTCTTGCTTCCATCATAAAATTCCACATTAATGAGATATTAGGCGGATTTTTCATTGTAAATATTCTTATGGGATTTTGTGTGTCTAAGTACTTGACTTGCATGATTTGGCACCAAGTTGTTTTTGGTAGAGAGAACATTCTCCAAACTAGCTTACCTCCAAAAGAAAAAAATTAGGTTTAGCTAGAGTCATGTATTCAAACTCCTCCATCTGATTTATGTAAGACCATGTTACCAAGAGAGATCAATGGTATCTTTTTGGTGTGAGATAAGTTTACTTTTTGAAGAAAGTCCTATATAATTTTCTCAATATGATTATTGTTTGACTTGGGGGCTTTGAGTACAACGATATAGTAGTTCGGTATTGTTGCAAGTACAATTTTGATAAGTAGAAACCTTCCTGATAATGAGATCAATCTCACGTTCCATGCTGAAACCCTTGCCTTTATCCTGTCAATTACTAAATTCCAATAGCTGATATTGTTTGATCCCATGAAGAAGGGAATTCAAAGATAGGTGCTAGGAAGATCACTAATTTGGAATCCTAAGATCTGAATGATCCACCTTCTAATCAAGGGTTATGTATTGAAGATGTAAAATTTTGATTTGTGATCATTTATTTTCTGACTTGGGGTTGAAGTATATGTTAGCAGAGTTTGTTTTATCTTTTTGGCTTATGGGAGAGAAGCTTTCCCATATCGTAGTGTGTCATCGACAAATAAGGTGTAGGTTGCTGATATATTTGTTTGATGGATTTGAACACCTTGCCAAACTGATAGCCCATATTTGTGCTTTATGAACCTACTGAGAGCTTCATCCATGATGATGAAGGGAATAAGGAGAGTGGATCTCCTTGCCTCACTCCCTGTGTTTCTTGGAAAAAACCAACTGGTGATCCATTAATATTACTCAGAAGCATGCATCTGAGAGGCATGAAAAAATCCACTTGTAGCATTTGTCTGAGAACCCAAACCTTTGTAACACTATAATGAGGAAGCTCTAATTAACTATGTCACATGCTTTCATAATGTCCAAATTGATAATGAAAGAGGAGATGTGAGAGGACTAAATAGAATGTAGCACTTCGTGTGCAACCGAAGCCCCATCCACTATATCTCTTCCCGAAAAAAACCCTACTTGCTCAGGTGTAATAATATTTGGGTTTAAATGTTTCAGTCTCAGATATATATAGTTAGTAAAGATCTTGTAAATGGTGCTACATAAAGAGATAGGATGGAAGTGTGCAAATGTGTTTGGGTCTTTCACTTTTGGGATGAGTGTAATATTTGTGGTATTAAAACTTTTAAACATGGTTCCTCTTTTCCTAACTTTTTCCATGGCCATAATCAAATCATATTTTATTATCTCCCAAGATATGTGAAAAAAGAGTGTTGTGAAACTGTCTAGACCTGGTGCTTAATCTGGGGAAATAGTTAATACAACTTTTTTGACTTTCGCCACATTAAAAGGTTGGAGAAGAAGTGTATTATCCTGCCGTGTAATTCTCAGTGGGATGGAAACCAATAGTTCTTGTTAGACAATTTAATTTATAACACCATTCACTATAGGTGGTGCAGGCAAGTTTTTAAATAACTCCACATGCTCATCTTGAATTTCTTGTCCATTAGTGATGAGATTACCCAATCTGACTACATGGATGGAAAATATAGTTTTCATCACTCTTTTATGTTTTGTTGAAGCATGAAAGTATTTTGTATTTTTATCCCCTTCTTTCAGCCATAGCTCTCAGGATTTCTACCTCCGTTAGATCTCTTCCCTCTTACTTAGTTCTACCCATTCCGATTGTATCTACTTTTTCTTACTATAGGTGGTAGGATTCAATCCATTTTGTATGATATGCTCATGTATATTTATTATCTCTTTTTTCACCTTCTCCTTTTGAACGAAAATTTTCTTAAAAGTTTCAACATTCCAGTTTTTAATCTCATTTTTAACATGTCGCATTTTATGATACAAATGATACATTTTTGTGACCTTGTAGGAGGGGGCTGAAATCCACCACTATCTTAATAAAGAAAGGAAGTGGGGTGTCTAAACCACATACTCTCAAACTTAAATGAAGGCCTATGCTTTGGTGGAGTGACTATCGATATATTCAAAGAGATTACCTATTGGTCCAAGGAAATGAGGAGAAGGATGACAGAATTAATACGACCTTGTAAAGAAGCCAGCTGCTTGTCACCAAAAATCTATCTAGTCTTTCTACAATTTGTAGAAAATACAATCTTTTATTAGTCCACATAAAATGCTCATTTTGTGGAAGGGTGTCTTTAAGATCATTGTTAGTGATAAAGCTTTTGAAATTGTCAATGGTTATCTATGGTGGGAAAATTCCTCCATTTTTCATCAATAGCCTTGAAATCACCGGTAAGAAGTATTTTTTTCCCCTGCATATCTTTGACAAAAGGAGGTTAGAGTGTCCCATAATGCTTTCTTGTCATGGGTGGAAGTGGGTCCATAAATGTTGATGAGTATAAATTTTAGATCAAAATTTTGAGTAGATAAGGCTTGCTAGTTAATTTCCCGATCCAAGAGATCCAATTTGGTAGTCCTAGGATTCCATAAAGTAACTAAACCGCCTAATGCTCGCAGAGACGGTTCATGAATCGTGCATCACTTAAATCACTTTTTAATTTTAGCCTCAAATTTGTCTTGGGATGTTTTGGTTTCTTGCAGGAGAAATATATGAGCACTCGAATCATCAATCTAGTTTTTGATCTAAGTGCATACGACAGGGGCATTAATACCCATGATATTAACCTCATTCCATTCGAGAAGAGCAACATGCCCCTTTCGGTCTTTTTGTAATTGATAGGATTTTATCCAAAGTGGATTGTATCCCCACTTCAATCGAGCTCCATTTGTTTTTTCAGAATTTGGTTTTCTTCTACGCATTTTTGGGGTGATCTTGATTGCATTATGTGATAGAGGCATTTGATCAAGAGACAGAGTTTGAGAAAAAATATCATGATCTTCCCTTCGTGACAAAGTGTGGTTGCCTTGAGCCTGACCTTTGCAGTTAAATATGTCACCATATTTTTGTTTAGTAGAGGGGAAAGTGCTAATGAATGGGGGAGAATGGATCTAGGCCAAACCCTTCTTCATCTGCAATCTAGTCAATGAGCTACGGCCTACTGATTGTAACACTCCCTCTTCCATCTTCTCCAGATTGATTGGTGTCACAGATGTATTGTCTAGTGTTAACCAAGTGTAGCCTCTTTCTTACCCTCACATGACACAGGTGGGATGTCTTGTGAGAAAGTATTATGTGTTCACAAGGGGAGGATGGTAGAGAGGGAGGGGAGGTTGGGAGTGAGCCAAGGCCATCTACTTCTACAATCTGATTAAGAACCTCTGATTCGACTGAAAGTGACGTGTCCCTTTCTCAGAGGGAGGGGAGGTTGGGAGTGAGCCAAGGGCATCTACTTCTACAATCTGATTAAGAACCTCTGATTCTACTGAAAGTGACGTGTCCCTTTCCAACACTTTAGAAATTGGCACAATTTTTTCATTTTGTACACAAGATGTATTATTTTTTGTTTCCTACAATGTCAAACACTACCTTATAAAGGGCTCGAGGAAGCTTCCCTAAGGGTTACGAGTAGACTGACAATAATAATTTATTACTTTTATTTTATAATTAAACTAATTAATTAAAAGGGTCTGAAAGATATTATTAAATGTGGGATCACTCAATCAATTAATTTAATTGAGTCATTTAATTATTTGAGGAACATTATATTTTATTTTTTGCAATAAAAAGGAAAAACCAAAAAAACACTCAACTTGTAAGTTATTGAAAAGAGAATACAACAATCTCATAACTGTTAAAATCATTTTTTCCCTCCTTAGAAATCAAATTAAGGGTTAGTGGAGGAACTTATTTACACATCATTCCTTTACAAGGGTACTTTGAATGAATTATTTTGGGTGCCCAAGAGTGTGCACAAACTATGGTAGTAATTTAAAAGTTTAAAACAATTCATGGACATAATTTTTTTCTGTATACTTGAATAACAACCCTTTTTTTTTTAGCAAATTCACTTTTCATCCTAATATACGCTATAATATTGTTTACATAATAAATTTAGTCATGATGTTAAAGAATTGAAGAGCATTTTATAGGTATGCTACATTCAATTTGATTACAAAATTTATTTTATAGATCTTTTATAAAATCAAAAGAGGGAATTTTTTTCCCTAAGTTGAGCACTCCAATAGTATGATTTGGTTGTAGCTTGCTAGTAGTAGGGGAGAAAAAAATAAACCATTCAACTTTCAACAACTCTTGGAAAAAATTAGAGGGGAACATGACATTTGGTTGATGCCCCTCTTTGTGACACCACCACACCATACATGAAAATAAAGAGAGATTAAGAAGAGTGTATCTAGATATCTAGAAGGTAGGAATAGAAGAAAAGACTATTGACTCAAGCCATGACCCATTTTACATTATGGTGCCTATGTAGAGAAATCAAGGTGAGAAAATATCCTCAACAATGAATAATTGAACAACAAGATGTTTTGGTTGAACAATATGGGGCTATATGATTTAACACCCATTTGTTTTACACCTGCAATACAAGGCCATTGAGGAAATAACTCTAGATGTCCATCCATACCAACCAGCTTGTTCAAGGGCCACCAAGGTTGGTATGTCATTTCATCTCCGTACACGACAACTATAAAACTCTACGATCTACCAGTTATTTGTAAGTGTAAGTTTGGTGTACTTGAATATGGAGGATTTACATTTGACATGTCTAAAGTAGGTGAATTAAATTCCTCGACCCACTTAGTAGTTGGAAGCTCAATTTCAATTAAGGAACATAAAATGGAAAATAGATAGCCACAAAATTCCCTTTTAGAATAATGCTAGAATTCTTCAATCTTTTCTTACCCATTCTCTCTCTTATGGTTTCAATGATGTAGAAAGTAATAAATAGGAAATCCATCTCTTTCTCATATTAATTGGGTAGTTTGAAGAAACTAAGTGAGAAAGGCCATTGATTAGGATAATGATTGACTCGAACCACATGGCTCAAAGTTTAATTAGTTACATTAATCTTAAGTTTTTTTGTATATTAGTAGCTTTCTTAATTAGTTGAACTCAATGCTTTCCAAATGCACTGCCAAACTTATTTCAGTCTTCCTAAAGCATTTAGCGTAGCGGATGAGCATGTTATAATAACACACACAACACCATATGTGGTCACTGCTACCACAGTAGTAGCTTTTATGTGTGTGGTGTTGTGGTATCCATGGGTTGCACTTGTTCTCATGGTTACCAATCTGTATTATCTAGACATAATGATATTTTCGTCATGTCTAGTTAACATCAACAATCAATAGTAACTACTTGATATTGCCTAATATCTATGAGGTTATTGCCAAACTAAGAAAAACAAATGTAATTTGTCTTTCATCCATCAACGATATCATATTATATGTTATTTGTATTTCACCATAGCTATTAGTCACCCACAATACATTTTCCAATGTGCCTCAATCAAACTTGGAAGAGATCATAGTTAATAAGTAGGAATGATAAAAGTTATCAAGGAACAATAATTTGGAGGAATTTCTCGTCTAACTACACTAAGGTGACCACGGGATAGTCAAAAGGTCTAATTTGTAGTAAACTTATTAGAATTGGTAGCATAGGGAAAGTTGATATGTCAACTCTAGAATTAACTCTCTATATTTAATTCTTCCACTTTATTTCCTAGTAGGAAATATGCAGGTTAATAAAGTATTACTAGCTCACATAAGAAATGATAATAATTTAATAGATATTAAATAATTACGGTGAAGGGTTTCCTTATTCTAATAAAGTGACTTTGCAAATCAACGATTCATAGCCTATTAAAAGGGTGGGCGACCATAGAAATCTTATTTCCCGTCGGATTTTCTAAGTCATTATTTAAATTTGTCGCATCGTTGCGTCAGTTCTTCGCACTGTGTATTACATTTTCGGCTAATTTTGTGAGGTGGCGTGTTCTGACAAAACTAAACCCACCATATTGGATGCTTTCAACTGTGTGCATTCCGCGTACAACTCCTTTCCCCAAGGCGTCCCACTTGACAAGTCGTTGGCGTGTCCGCCTGGGACAACATAGTACTTATTTTATCGATCCTACATAGTTAAATTTGTTTGTTTTGTCGTGTATGGAAAGTCGTCCTTGTGTCGTGAAGCTTCCCTAATGCGTGCTACATGAGTCAGAATGGGACCCCTGTCGAAATAATAGAGCAGAGGATTCCACATTCGGGTTGCAAGAAGAGTATGGAGCGGGTGGTGTTGTTGAAGAGTCGTAATTTTACTAAAACTCCCACGACTACACTATGTCTATACAGTAAGGTTTGTTAATAAACACAATTAAAAGGTGCATCCTAGGTTGGTTGTAATAAGTGCATCCTAGGTTAACAAGGACCACTTAATTTGTTTGCTATCTAGAAACTAATATAGAAAGAAAATATGTATACAACCTTTGAAAACAAAAGCACTAACAATGATAGCACTACCTATTGTCTAATCTCCTAATCTTCTTTACCTATTATTGCTCCTTTAATCTTATGTTTAGATCATGAATTCCTTAGTTATTTGATGAACACACTAATCATCTCAAGGGATTATATGGTGATATATGTGACTTATGTTATTTAAAAAATTTGACTTTAAGATTATACTAAGTTTACATAGGAGGATTTATAGGACTTAAGGTTATTGATGTAAATATTTTAAAAGTAAAGACAATATTTCAAAATCTTATAAATGTGTTGCTATTATTATAGTAAGAGAAATTCCCTAAAGGAATCTCAAAGAAGCAAAGCAGTAGACTTATGTGAACATTATTTCCTTATATCTTAACTAAAAGATAGTTACACATTATAAGGAAAGGTGAAGTAATAATAAGGGTGATGCTATAACATACAAAAAAAGGAAATATTAAAAAAGACACACAAATAGATTCTAGTATTTTATACTTCAAGATAGAACAACAAGAAATAAGTTATTAGTAGGTTTGTGGTGGTCAACCTTTTAAAAAAATGATAACACCCATGCACAAATGTGTATCTTATGTTAGTGGGTAACATGACCTATCATACAAGATGAAATGCCTTTACAACAAGTTTTTGCACAAGTTTCATTTGATAAATGATTGATATACTATATTGGACTCATAGGAACCTCCAACTTGTAACCTCCATGCTAGATTTATCATAACCGATATTAAATATCTCACCAAATGGGTCAACATTGAGGTAACCAACATCGTGGAAAAAAATATCAAATTCATCTATGAAAATATTATAACATGGTTTAGTTGTATAGTCAATATCATTAGTGACTAGGGTAAACATTAGGTTAATTAAATAGTTCTAGAGTTGCTAGAGAATTTTATGATGGCCCGTGATAGAGGCAACACGTATCACCTTGAAGATAATGGAGCTAGTAAGTGTTGTCGGGATAATATGTAATTATGTTTCGGGTGGAATTAGTTAGTGTCCGGAGGTTAGGGAGTTGCGCACGGTTGTGAACCGTCGTGTCCCTTCGGACCTTTATATACTTTTATTACCTTCGGGTAAAGAATCATGGATGTATGCATGGACAATGTTGTAATCAGTTCGCTAGAATGAATAAAAACACTTGTCATTCACTTTATGTCTATTATGCTTTATATGTTCAGTTCTGTAATTAACTAGTTACCCTAGCAGGTAAACATTTGGCGCCATTGCCTAGACGTTCTCGGGAAGGAAAAAATAAAATAAATTGATGTGTTGATTATTGCCCGAAGTGAGAAAAGAATTCATGCCCAATCAATTGAACAAAATTAGAAAGAAGGAACTCGAGGAGGAACAATCCGATAGAAAAGTGGCACTCGCACAACAGCAAGCCGAGCGAAGGGAGAGATACAGAAGACGCGCCGAAGGACTACCGAAGGGAGTAAGTGAAGGCGAGGGTCTGGAGGTATCTGACCGGGAGGCTAGGAGAAGTGACGAGGACTGCCTAGAGGAAACATGAAGCTTGTTCGGGTCCTTAACCTTAACCCCATGGACATAAGCAAGAGAAGTCTGAAGGAAGGAAAAAGAGGAAGCCGCACAGAGGGAGGCTCAGGATACTGTTGCCGCCGTGAGTATTGAAGTGACTGAGGGGCACGGGTATCACAGTAGACCACCGGGCTTGGACAATCCTAGTAGTTCAGGGAAATCAAGTGGTATAGTACCAAACAATTCTGGGGTACCGACGCCGACAGTACCATCCCAGCCTGTAACACAACCAGTGCTGCAAACACAGTCGGCGTCTAAAAAAGTAAACATGGCGACCAACAAGGAGAAGTTGCCAAAATTCCATGGAGATGGAAAGGAAGATCCCGTACGACATTGCCGTACGTGTCAGATAATCTGGTTTGCGAATGGAGTCGCTGACCAGGATGAATGGATGAGATAGTTTCTGGCAACCCTCCGAGGGGTAGCCATCGACTGGTACTCCGATGTGGACAAAACAACGGTGACCACTTGGAATGGAATCAAGAAATAATTCCAGAAGGAGTTTCGACTCCTGAGAGATGACAACAAAATTGTTTCCGAGATATATGGTACCAAACAAGGCAAGAAGGAGACTGTGCGGGCCTATAGCCGTCGACTGAAGGAGTTAGTCAGAAAAATGGAGAGCCAGCCAGCGGATGGCTTGAAGAAAAGATGGTTCATGGAGGGCCTGAAATCAAACCTACAGAGGAAAATGAAGATAGTGCCCCCCACTTCATACGAAGGCGCCTATAATCGGGCAATGGACTTGGAGAGCGAACAAAAAACCTCCAAGAAGAAAAGAAGCAAGTCTTCTTCCGATGAAGATGACACTGTGGACGATGATAGTAGCAGTGATAGCGAGTCAAAAAAAAAAATTCATGGCACTCCAAAAGGACATGGAGAGAATAATGAAGGAGTTCAAGACGATGAAAGGGGGTACCAGCAAGGGGGAAGATGACATGTGGTGTACGGACTGCAAGGAGAGCGGCCATACGAAGGGGTCGTGTCCCAAAAATGCATTGTGTGATATTTTCCAGATCATAGGCCATTCCACCAAGGAATGCCCATACAACATGAAAGTGAGGAATCAACAAGTGCTATTTGCCCAAGAGCAACCATCTACATCGGGCGGGTATGGAGGCAACCAATGTGGTGGCAGAAGTGGTAGTAACAACAACACCAACACAAGGAGTCGAATACAATATGACTCCAAGGGTCGGCCGGTGATCCAGTGCCGAGCTTGCAATCAATGGGGCCACTTTGCAAAGGACTGCGACAAGGGTGACACCCCGTAGAAGCTATGTTGTTGGTGTGGTCCTAGCAACCACGAGGATGCCAACTGCTCAAAATATGGCATTAATTAGCTTGACATAGATAGAAGCACAAATACGGTACTAACCATCACTCGAGGGAAAGAAAATAAAACCACATATCCAGACCCTCGAATAGAAAAACAACGGGCATGGGAGGCTAAGGAAGAAATAGATAAGGCGATGAAGACACAAAAAGAAAAATGGGAGATGGCCACCACCTCGGACCGGAGGGAGGTAGAACAAAACATTCTGAGACAACTATTACATTTGGAGGTACCGGTGAAACTCCAAGACCTCCTTCACACCATACCTCACTTGGGATCGACATTGTTGGGGAACTTGGTCACACAGCCAAATACCACACGTACGGACATCCCTGGAGGGTCTGGAATTGACCCGATGATACTTGCTGTAAACAACGGGAGGTACCTGGCAGTCGTCAAGATGGGTATCCTTGGCACCACTCTCACAGACACCATTGTAGATGGCGGGTCCAGAGTAAATGTACTTCCAGAGGAGACATGGAAAAAGTTGGGGAAACCCACGCTGTGGCCTCCGACATTCAACCT
>MU225293.1:6713813-6735887 GCA_018584345.1 Thuja plicata | reverse complement strand
GGTGTGGCAGGATACCATTTCCAATCCTTCCACCAAGGCCTAGTAGCCTGAATGCCAATCTTATGAAGCAGATTGGTAGGAATAGCCGAGATCAAAAGATCAAAAGTCTGGTGATCAGAACAAGCCAGCCGAAATTGAACTTGCATATCCTCCCAAGATTGAAGCCCCATAGAGACTCTAGAAAAAAGATCTTTGGGAGTCTGAATGCCGCGTTTGAAAAAATGCAGAGCACGAGCCCCTTGAGTTTTGGCCAAGGGTATACCCTGTATGGAAAACAGAGGAGACCACCAGAGGCTCTGCTGATTGAAAGAGAGCCCATTACAGAAAGCATCCCCATCCCATCGAAGCCAGGGCTTAATAGCTTCCCAAGCTTTCCAAATACTCTTGATGACGAAGGTACCCTGGATTTGAATAGGTTCTCTTATTGTGAGAAAGGTCTGGAGGCCAATGCGTTTCCAAGCTGGCCTATGAACCGGAAATCCAGCGGAGATGCAATGTCTAACAAGAATTTTCCATGCCTCATCACCAGTGAGAGCTTGGATAATCCACTTCGCACAAAGAGCAAGCCCTTGCTTCTGGGTGGAAAGAATGCCCAGGCCTCCAGAATCACGAGGAAGGCAACAATACTCCCAGGCAACCCGATGAAATTCGTGGCCATCAGCACCAGAGGCCCAAAGAAAGTCTCTGAGAAGACGCTCAAGCTTGAGATAAGAGGCCTTAGAGGGAGCCCAAAAAGAGGAATAATAAACATGGGTCACAGCCAGCACTTTGGAACAAATCTAGAATTTCCTCACAAGAGAGAGCGGCTTGCAAATCCAATATTGCAATTTTTTTCTCAATTTTAGCAAGCACAACATTTCATAATTCCCTAGAAGAGCCATGAAAGGCGAAAGGAATGCCCAGGAAGTGAAAGACTTCTCCATGTTGCACCCATTTCCAGCCAAAACTAGTAAGGCAAGGCGGGGTTGGAAGAAAAGACTGTCTAAAACACAGAGTTTTACACCATTGGATGGCTGATCCAGAGGCTTGACAAAAGGTGTCCAGGCACTATAAGGCATTGGAAATGTTCTTCTCATCCTCAATAAGAGTGAGAAAGGAGTCATCAGCAAGATGGCCATTAACCAACTGGGAAGGAGAATCAGGAAGGGAAATACCCCGAACCAGGCCAACGGAAACAGAGTTGGCAAGCAAATACCCAAAGCCTTCTACAGCAAGCACATATAAAGAAGGAGCCAGCGGACAACCTTGCCGGATGGATCTAAAAAGCCCAAAGGTATCAGATTGGGCCCCATTGATGGTAATGCAAGTAGAAGCATCTCCAAATAGCATTTCCACAGATTGCAAGAAGTGAGGGCCAAACCCCAGAGCCTGAAGCATAGCGAGAATGAAGGGCCATTCAATGCGGTCATAGGCTTTAGCAAAGTCAATTTTGAGGAACAGAGTAGCCTGTTTAGATTGACGAGCCCATTCCATCCCTTCCCAAACAGAAATGATGTTATCAAGAATATACCTGGACTTGATAAAGCCAGTTTTCTCAGGGCGAACAATAAGGGGAAGGAGATGTCTGATCTTGAGAGCTAAAGCTTTGGCAATGATCTTGTAGGAGACATTCAACAAAGTGATGGGCCTCCAATTACAGATATCCTCCGGATCACCAGTCTTAGGTATGAATTTTATATTCCCTTTGTTAATTATGTTACCCAAACTTTTATTGTGAAAAGCTTTGAGGTAAACTTTGTGCAAGTAAGGGCCCACAGCATCCTAGAGGTGTTTGTAGAATTCACAGGGGAAGCCATCGCATCCTGGAGATTTATCATTGGCCATAGAGAAGGCCGCCTCCTTGAGGTCTGAGATGGTAAGCATTTGCTCATAGAAGGCACGCTGCTCGACTGCTAGGTGGTTTGGAGTAACAACAATACAAGCCTTGAGAGCTTAATCCCGAGCAGTTGAATTGCCCTAAGAAGCAAAGACTTTCTCATAGTGCTGGACAAAGGCCTGAAGAATGGCCGGAAGTTCAGTAAGGGTCTCAGATCCTTGCTTGATCTTTTGAATACCAACATTAGTATGACGAGCTTTGAGAGCCTGGAAAAAATCCTTGGAGGCTCTGTCGCCCACCTCCAACCAATGGAGGCGGGCTTTGATTTGAGCACCACAGGCAGCATAGGCATCAGCAACTTGTTTCTCATGGAAAAGCTGGGCAAGCTTAAGCTGGAGATCTGTATCAAAGGGGTTCAACGTAAGCGCTTTCGCAGCGCTACCTAGAGCCTTAGTATTAGCTTCATAAGAACGCTTTCTGTAGCAGGCTAACTGACGACCATAAATGCGAAGAAACCTCACAGTGCGGGTAATGGCGTCATTCCACCATTGAATCCAACCAGTATCACTGTGGGGCCGAGGAGGTAAATTCCAAACTTGAAGAATGTGGGCTATAGTGGAATTGTGCATCAGCACAGACGTGTTAAGAAAAAATTGCGTCTGAGCAGCTCTCCTGGCACAGGACTGCCAAGTAATGGAAAAGTAAATGGGGAAGTGATCTGACAAGGTAACATCTATCAGAGGAATGACAGGTAGGCCTCGATCTTCAGAAAAGGAGAAAAAAGATTGAATCGTAATAGCATGATCCAGTCTCTTAAATATGTGATTAGAGCCAGCTCTAAAATTGGACCAAGTATGCCAGACCCCACCCTGTTGGCGGCGGTTAGCATTGGGATCAAAAAGGCCCAATTTATTGCGCATGTGATACCAGGCTTCTCTCTCCCTAGCTGTCCAGTGAAAAGGCAAAGTTCCCTCCTTGTCAGAGGCCAGCTCAACCATGTTAAAGTCCCCAGACATAACCCAAGTAGCTGGAGGCAAGTTGTCTGCCAGCCAGACCCATAATCAAGATCTTTCGATAGCATCATTGGGGGCGTAAACATTAATTACACCAAAAGAATGATTATGCAGAGATAGCAAAATCCAGGTTGCACGTTGCATCGGGTCAGACCCATGCGCAATAACACAAGAATGAAGGTGAGGTGCCAGAATAGTAATGACACCGCCTTTGCCAGCTTCGTGCTGAGAAGAAAAGACAATGTCGTTCGGCCATATGACCCGACAGGCAGAGTTCAGCAAAAACCCAAAAATTTTAACTTCTTGTAAACAAAGCACGTCCAGATTCTGAAGTTTGCGACGAGTATCACGAACATAGTACTTTCTAGAGAGGTCAGTTAGACCTCGCACATTTCAGGACAAAAAAATCATAAAAACTCTTGCATGGCTTCCTCGTCCCCAAGAGAGGAGAAGCTATTCTGCAAGTAGGCTGGAACAGAACCGAAGCTGGGGAGAAATTCTCCAGACGAGGTGAATCACCTTTTATCTGGGTCATCCGTGTGACCATCAGGACTGCAAGACCTACGCATAGCCCTGGAATCCTTGGAAG
This sequence comes from Thuja plicata, assembly GCA_018584345.1. Classification (NCBI taxonomy): domain Eukaryota; kingdom Viridiplantae; phylum Streptophyta; class Pinopsida; order Cupressales; family Cupressaceae; genus Thuja; species Thuja plicata. The sequence goes on along the minus strand of MU225293.1, from coordinate 6,732,469 downwards.
ATTTTAATTAAAGTCATACAAAAGATATAAATCTAAATTGCACAACCTTTACCAACATGCTCTATTTGCATTCCAAATCAGAAGCTTTAGAAAAAGGAATGCATTCCATCCAAACAAGAACACAATTATATTTTTGACCCATGCTATTGCAAATGTGGGTTTGGTAGACAAATATGCAAAATGCAATCGCTATGTGTGAGGCATATCTCAAAAATCACTATCAATATTGTGCTGGCAAAATGGAATCTTTAGAATAGGGTATCGATATAAAATTTTACATCCTCTAAAATCTGTTTTATTTTGTTTTGATAGAAGGCAAAATCTATGACATGAAATGAATTAATCATACAAAATATGTAAAAATATAGGTAAAATAATGAAATGAAAATATGTTATTGTTACATTCGTATAATTTTATTTAGATTTTACAACACATATAATGAGAACAACTACTTTTAGAAATAATATATTTAAACATGGCTGAATTTTGTCTCTTTTAATATCACAAAATGAAGAAACATAAAGTATTTGAACTTCATTTTATAATTCAACAGTGTTCAACGTAAAAATGGACACTATCTTCTACATGAAGAAAAAAATTTAAATAAAATATAAGTTTTAAGATTGATAGAAGCTAAAAATAGTCATACAACTAGTTTACAAGGTTAGGTTATTAGTGCTATAAATATATGTGCCTTCACATTCCTTAGCACTATCTTTTAGTCTGAATCATATTCACACTCATGTGTGGGATACACTAACTCAAGGTTAATATTGCATAACTTTCTATAAAATTTTGAAAAGAAATGAATAGAGTATTCTAGAAATTTCAATTGCATTATGTCATACTATGCCAATATCATTCTAGTATCAAACCTTCTACTTCACTAGTTCTCATAAATGAAACTTCTAATTATACTTTCTCTTACTCCATATCTCTAATTGTTTCTTCAATACATTGTTTACCACTAGTAGTCCTCATCCATCTCAAGGCATTATTATCATTGTTCTCATATGAAAGAGACTCAAAATCTATGATGTTGGATAGAGATGATGTGTCAAGTTTTGTGTTACATAGCATAATATCTAACTCACGATCAAATTTCCACTCATGTATGGGATATTGATCCATAGCATTATCAGAACAAGAGGCTTCAAATACTAGTTTTGTATTCTTTTCTATTGGGATCATTGAAGGAATGTAATGGGGCATTTTAGAAAGTTCAACTACATCATTCCCCACTATGCCCTTTGTAATTTGAATGCTTCCTTTTCCTTCACTAGCTCTTGGAAAAGAAGCATTAAGTTGTACATGCACTTCCTCCACATCTGTAATCATTTCTTCTATGTTGAACTTATCCATTGGGTTTTTCATCATAGAATCACCAATGTAAGCTTCAAGGTTTTTTCGTGGGAGGATTACTTGCTTAATGTGATCTTGCGCTTCAGGACTATAGTTTTGATAGCCAATGTTTTCATTTTGGGTTGGATTTTGAAGTTTCCCTTTTAGATGTGTCCTCCAATAGTTCTTTATGTTATTGTCAGTTCGTCCCGGGATCCTTTCCGCTATCTGTGACCATCTGTAGAAGTCCATAATTAATATATTCAACATTAAACATAATGACGTGTCTTGCTAAATGAGGCAATATGATTAATGTTTTCTAACAATTGATAGATTTTTCATATAAAAATATAAATTAAATTATTTACCTGCTACCCCAATGACCATGAAGGTCAATTATAAGGTTTTCTTCTTGGACAGTAATATTGTTGTGCTTTAGATCGGGATGAAGATGATTTACCCACCTCAATCTACAACTTCTTCCGCTTCTCTGCAATCCTGTAAAATGTGAAAGGAATTGATTTGATTATGATTGACATTACCTATATAGGATGGCAAGGTGTTTAACAAAACTAGAAATCAAAAACCAAATTTAAGTCTATTAGTTCTCAAACTTTTTAGTCCCAAATTGAGATATTTGTAGATCTATGTTCCTCATCTTCTACTTTAATACAATTTTTAAAATTATACATAACGGTGGATTGATCATTGAAACATGTTTTCGATGAGCTCTATAAACATATAAAAATTATACAAATTTTCAATGAACTCTTAGATGCTTGGTAGGTTGATCATTAAGCTTTATTTTTTATTTTTTTTGGTGGATTTATTTTGATAATACAATTATTATATATTTAAAAAGCTAAAATGATAATAATATAAATTATAATTCAATGTAAAAATAAATATATAAATACAGTCAATGAGATTTCGGTCTACGAATGAAATTAAAAGATTCTTCAAGAGCCCACAAAGAATCTAAGCTTTCTTTAAGACCATTTGCATATCAGAATATCTTAAGTACTAAATAAATCAACTAATGTTTTTAAAGATAAACGATATGGAAGTCCTGTTCTGCTATCAAAATAGTAGAGGATTTATAACATATGTCTGGAAAAATAAGAGACAATTGATTTAGGAGGTGAATGTTATTTTTTTTTTTTTAATGTATTCATCTCTGCTACTAAGAATGGGGGGAAAATTCCTAGAATACATGAATTCATCTCGCCTCATATACGGTTATCTAAAATAAATAACAGAGATCTTAAAGAATCAGATGAGCTGCGTGGCCCAGAACAGAATTTTGATAATGCTACAGATATATATAACAACACAAACCCTAACGCTGATGTTATAAAAAGAGAGATGATAAAATAATAATGGTAATGACAATAAAAATGGAGTACCAGCAGCCTTGGCTAAAGAGCTACAGAAATAATAACAACACAAACCCTAACGGTGAGTGTTATAAAAAAGAAAGATAATAAATGTGAATAAGAAGGGAATACCAGCTGCCTTAGCTAAAGTGCTCCAGCGTCGATCTCCATGAAGTTCGATATAACGTAGGAGACGAATATCCTCTTCAACAGTCCAAAGCCTCTTCTTCATCTTTCCTCTCTCCCACAAATCTCCGAAATTTTAAACTCTTTCATGACAAAGCACAAAAGATTTAAACCATTCCTCAACTCAAGATTCTGAAGTTCTTCAATATTTCTGAGTGCAGGATCAAACCGAGGCTTCTTGTTTAGGATAATAAGAAATTCAAGCGGCGTATATATGGGGAACTTTATGACCATACCCACTAATTGTCCTTCAACAACTGAGCGAGAGAATTATTAGAAAATTTAAATTCCATGAATAATGAAAGCGGGGATATTTTGCACTATTGGAAGGAGATATTTTGCACTATTGGACGAAGATATTTTGCACTATAACGAGATAAGAAAACATCCTCTTCAGCGAGGATGGCCACCAAGATTGATCCAGCCTGTTTGCTGTTCTCCAAACATTGTGTGTTCCATGTGGCGGCACCACATATTATGGCAATACCATGGTGGGGATCATTTTAAGGTATACTTCAACCTTATCCTTTCTCAATTCTCTGTGTTCCCAATTTACTATATATTTATATGTAATTTTTAAATAATTTTATGTTAACAATTTTTGTTTTATCCATAAGTAGTTTTAAATAATTTTATGTTAACAATTTTTGTTTTATCCATAAGTAGTTGTGGACATGGGATGCAATTGGCTATATAAAATGCTATGAAAAACTAAGAAACAAATCATCTCTTCTTTAGGAGAGGTGGATGCAAAAAGTCCCAAAATGCATATTATAACAAAAAGGTCCTTACCAAGCTCAAAACTAAATGACTAATATTGTTACTTATAGTAACAAAACTGATGCTAAACTACAAGCAAGTGGAAACACTTGTGAAAACCTAACATCTTCCTTTCATCGCAAATGGTTGAGCTCAAAAATTGAAGTTTCCATATTTTTGGCATATTTTTGTGGACCTCAAAGTCATTTGATGCTAAGGATTATGTTTCCTCCTTTTTACTTCTATCCTTCCATTGCATTTTGGATGGAATCTGTCATTTCTAAGTCCATTCCCATTGTCTCTCACCACTAAATTCTCTAATGACATAAAAGATCTCACCAAATTAAAATATAGCAAGACAAATGACTTTCACAATGTTTGGGAGATTGAAGAGAAAATCTCAGAAAAGGAAACAATCTTAGTAGAAGGATGGGTTCTTACAACAGGAGGGGAAAATACCTTAGTATCTTCTTAAGTAAGATAAAGTGGATCCAAATCTTCAAGGGAGTTGGGAGGAATAACATAATATTGAGGGAAAGTCACAATGCACAAAGATGGCTTGCAAGGAAATGTAAGATGCTCCACAACATGTTATTTTTGACACTGGGATGTGAAATTATCCATTGAGAGACATCACCTACATCTAAAGATATTTTTCTTATTTTAAATTTGTTGGCTTTAGTTTGTATTATCCACCTTCACCATAATCTATGCTTGGAGGCCATTTACTAAGTCTATTTTGGCACAAATTCAAGCACAAGTAGAATTTAGGTAACCAATGATAATTCCATAATCCATTTTTGATGGTCCATAGGTATTCAAATTATCATAACTATAGAGGAAGATACAATAACTACATACATTAAAAGATTTATGTTAAGATTTTTATATTTGGGTCCAAATTGGGGAATGAGGGTTTGAAACATAGGAAATCACCTTGGAATATCTAGGGACCACTCTCTAACCCCAACTCCTTATCACCCCAAGATCAAATTCCATTGTAAAGAATCATCTGCCTAGCAAAAAATCTAAATTTATGTCAATATATTCATTATGTTTCTATAAAAAAAGAGTGTGGGTAGCATAATTTTGGCAAAATCTTGGTGAATTGGTTGATTAGTGCATGACCCTACAAAAATTCCACTTAATCCATGAAAAATTATTTCCAATACAACTCCAAGATTGTAGGTGCAAGACGAACATGAAGAGCGGGGCGAGGGAAGGGGGGGGGGGGGAGGGGGGGGGGGGGGAGAGATTGTAATATGGCATCATAGAATTGGGAGAGAACAACATAGTCAATAGACCTCTTAAACCCCTACCACTAACCTATATTACCATAATTAGAGCCTTCTTAGAGTTCATTTTTCCTTAAAAAAGGCTAGGCTTCACAAGGATAGGGTTCATTAAAAATAAATAAGAAATATTTGAGGATCAACGAAACCAAGGAACTTTAGGCATTAAAGGGAAGACATAATTTCCTAAGAAAGCCACTCCACACACATATAGTCACAAACTTATATCATATATACCAATACACCCCAAAAATGACCTTAAAACACAAGAAGTAGTGCAAAGATGCTTAGCACCATGGATTTCATGAGTATAATGCCCATCATAAGATACTCCAATGGTTTATGGGAGGTTTCATGACCCCAACATCATGGGTTCAAATCTTAAGATGGGAAAATTTAAATAATATTAAGTACATATAAGAAGCTCCTTCTGCAATGGGTAACCTAAGTATAATGTGTGTGTGTGTGTGTGCGCGTGCGCATTCATGTGTAATCTTTTATTATATAAAAGGAAATTTTAAAAGGACTATATTCCTTTAAGATGTTAATAAAAGGATGCTAAAAATGACATTCAATAACTATACAATAGCGTTATATCAAAGTTGTCAAAATGTACACTATGAAAAAAATCATAATTTTAGGGTGTGATGACTCTATTATCTAGGCCCCCACCCAGGCTGGTACTTTCTCTATTAAATTTGCTTACAATCTGCTTCTGAAGGAGGAGAGTAACCCAGGGGACTGGAAGAAGGTGTGGATCCCTCAGCTCACGCCAAAAATAAATTTTTTCTGGTGGACTCTAATGTATGGTTAGGTCCTAACCCAGGAGATTAGGTGGAGATTATGTATATCCTAACCGATTAGGTATATCCTTCCAGTCACTACCATTGATGTAGCTGGAGACTCTATTACCCAGGATAGGTCTGAGATAGTCCATAAGGGGTTTGAATATGTGGCCCAAGTTAGGTTGATTCATGATCCAGTGGTCATTCCAAAATCTGATGGATCTCCCATTTCCAATTTTCCAAAAATCTCCTTTAGCCAGAAGGGTATTACATTTACATATGTTCATCCAGAGTTTGGATCCACTAGAGAGGTCACTATTGTGGAACATCCTCCTGTAGGGATGTCCTTGGAGGTACTTGGCTTCCATTAATCTACACCAGTCCACATTTCCTTCTATGAGCTTCCATGCCACTTTCGTGGTAAGGGCCTTATTCATCAGACCAATTTTTCTTAGACCCATGCCACCCATTCTTTTTGGGAGGCAGACAATGTCCCAATTGACAAGCGAAATCCTCTTCTTTTCTTCAGACCCTGCCCACAGAAAGGTTCTCTGAATCCTTTCAAGTTTGTTAGCCATGTTGCTTCTGATTTTAAAGAGGGATAGGAAGTAAACAAGGATCCCTTGGAGAGTGGAGGCCACCAACTGAAGTTTTCCAGCATTTCTTAAAAACTTCCCCTTCCAACCAACAAGTTTCCTCTGGGTTATTTCAAGGATGGAATTCCAGAAATCTTGGGACACCTCTTTGACCATAAGGGGGAGGCCAAGGTAGGTAGAAGGAAGTGAAGCTGCCAGAAAACCTAGTATTTGAAGCACCTTATTTTGTAACTCCATGGGGGTATTAAAGAAGAACAACCGGCTCTTTTGACAGTTAATACACTATCCAGAAGCCCATGCATAACTTTCAAGGATTTGTTTCCACTGTCTGGCCTTAATCACTAAAGAATACCTAAAGAGGAAGGTGTCATCCACAAATTGTTCTAACACCACCTAAGGAAGGGTAGAAGCAGGTTTGATGCCTTTTATTCTTCCCATAGCAGACAACATACATAGATTCCTGCTAAGTACATCAGCCACCATAATAAAGAGGTAGGGGGAGAGAGGGTCTCCCTTTCTAAGACCCTTCTCTAGAATAAAATAGCCACTAGGGGAGCCATTGACAAGAACAGAGAAGCTAATAGTTTGAGTACATTCTTGTATAATCTGGATAACCTTCTCATTAAAGCCCATTTTAGCAAGAATTTTAAGCTGAAAAGACCAATTAACTTTGTCATAAGCTTTAGAGATATCTAGTTTAAAGGCCATACCTAGGACCTTGCTTATGTCCATACAATGGATGATTTCATGGGTGGGAATGGCTGCATCCAGGATCTATCTACCCGGCACAAAACCTTTCTGAGTAGTGCAGATAATCTTGTCTAGAAGAGGCTTGATTCTGCCAATCAGGATCTTGGTAAGGATCTTGTAGAAGGTATTGCAAAGGCTAATGGGTCTAAAATCCAACATAGATGTAGGATTGTCATGCTTAGGGACAAGCACAATGTAGGTTTTATTATGTTGTCTAAGAAGGCGCCCAGTCCTAAAGAAGTCTCTGGTAGCACGGGTAACATCATTCCCCACAATATCCCAATATTCCTGAAAAATTTCCAGAGGAAATCCATCCGGTCCGAGGGATTTGTAAGCTCCCATAGCAAAGATCACCTTCTTTACCTCCTTGTCATAGACCCGATTCATAAGCATGTCATTATCACTAAGATTAATAGCACTTTGGATGTGGTCCAGGAGCTAGTTTTGGATGCTGTTTGGACATATAGGACCCTTCTCAGAGTACAGTCCCTTAAAGTAGTTAACTGCAACCTGATTATTTTTATCCTTCTCCTTGACTTCGTTCCCTCCTTCATTCATAATAGAAGAGATGGTATTTATTCTTTGATGGATGCTGGCAGACCTATGGAAGAAGGATGTGTTCCTGTCCCCTTCAACAAGCCACTGGATTCTGGATCTCTGCTTCCAGTAGATTTCTTCTTTTTTCAGGGTTTCCTGCCTCTTGTGTCTAGTCAACTCCTCCTCCACCTGAATCTAGGGTGGGTAGCTTCCAGATGCCAATTGGGCCTAGAGGGAATCTAAGGTTTTAGAGAGATCCTTTTTCTCTTTGTAGAAGTCTCCAAAATTATGTTTGCTCCAACCTTTAAGCTCCCTTCTAATAATTTCAAGCTTTTGGGCTATTCTGAACATTGCAGTACCCCTGATATTAGTCTTCCACCAGAATTTCACTTGATCTCTAAAGGATGGGTGAAAGCACCACATAATTTCAAATGTGAAGGGCACCGGGCTGAATTTAGGGGCATCAAGCTAGCAGAGAAGGAGGGGCTTATGTTCCAAAGTAGTTCTGGGGAGGGAAGACAAGGAAGAGTTCAGGCAAAGGTTCCATGAAGAGGTGGCAAGGACCTGATCCAACCTCACTTGGATGAGGTGGGTACCTTCCTATTGTCGGACCAAGTGAAGGGGTTCCGCTTCAGAGTGATGTCAAGAAGACCTGTGGAAGAGATAAAATCAGCCAGCTCCCCCATGCTATCTGAGTAATCTATTAGACCACCACACTTTTTCAAGGGATAAAGGGGGGTGTTAAAATCACCTGCCAGCAAAAAATTTGCAGAACAGTCCTGATCCATCCGATGGCCAAGATCAACCCATACGGAAGCTCTACCATACCGGGTGTTAGGAGCATAAATATTGAAGGTGGTCCATTCAGTTCCATTCTTCCTGAAGGTGACAGTAAGGAAGTTAGGGGAAGAAGCAGCCAGCTAACCAGTTATTCTATTGGGGTTCCAGAGCTTACCAATACCACCAGACGCACCTGCAACTTCAGAGTAAAGGAAAATAGCCCCCAACCAAAGATTGGGTGCCAGGGTAGCGAAATTACTAGAAGAAATCTTAACCTCTTGTAAGAGTAGAACATCCAGCTTGAGATCAAAGATGTAATGTTTGCCAACATTTTATTTAAGGGACTTGTTCAAACCCCTCACATTCCAAGAAAGGCAATTCATTTCTTATTTTTGAAACTAGATTCCAGGGTTTGCTTCTTACCTATTGCAACATCCCTTGTGGTCCCCCTTGATCTCCTTTCCCGTTCTGAAGGCCTTCCTCTAGGTGTTTCCATTCCCACATCAACCTTTTCAAGCTTGGTTTTCTTTTTCTGCATTTTCCATTTCCCATCCTCATCCTCTGGACCATCTAGGGAGTTGGAGGAGTTCTTCTTCACAAACTTTGGGGGGGGGGGTTTAGCATCCGGCTTTGGGGATTATAACTTGAGAGAAATCACAATAGAAGGTTGTTCCTCCTCAGTAGGGTTAGTCATCCTCCCCTCAGGGGGGCGTTAGGGGGGTCTTTATCGGCTCCACCAAAGGCTGAAGAATAGGTTCCTCTGCAGACAGATCAGGAGAAGAAATAGAGCACCCCATATCTAACTCCTAGGGGGGGACAATCTCACCTTCCTCAAGTGCCAGATCTTTAGATTCCATTTCGTTAGCCACCGAGGGTGGCCTAGACTCCAACTTTTCCTCTTCACCTATGGAGGGTGGATCCTCAACTATTCCTTTGTCCTTGTTCCCTTTTTTTGTTCCCAACTTGGAGGACTTGCAAGTATCAATAGAGTGGCCTCTGCTATCATAGTTTTAGCAGAATAGGGTATCATTCTCATACACCAACGCTTGGGTCCATCTACCCAATTTAGATTTTAAAATGAAAAAGTTGGGTAGGATTTTATTCATAGTGACATTCACACAGAATCTATCAAACACCAACCTGGCTTTAGAACGGGTCACCTGGTCCACTGTGATGAATGAGCCAAAGGAGTCACCTATCCATCAGAAGACTTGCCCATCCCAATAATTGAGTGGGAGGCCAGGGAGACGGACCCAAACCGGAGTTGTTCTTGTTAGATCCGTTGCCAGATTGAATCTAGGTTTCCATTTTGCAAGGGCCAGGAAGTGCTTTCCATAAATCCATGAACTCAATAGCACATAGGATAGGTCCTCTAGAGTGGTAAACTTAAATAGAAAAATTCCTCCCGGCATAGCAGAAACTAGAACAGAACCCTTGATCTTCCACTGGTTAGACACCCATTTTCTAACCATTTCTATGGTAGGTCAAAAGTTAAAGAATCGACCAACCAGGGCCAGCTGAAAGTCTGCCATTGTGCGATTCACCATTGAGTCCGGGAGTGATATTTCAGCACCTTCCTCAGTCTGAATGAAACAGAGGAAGAGGACACTTTTTGAGATTCCCCCATTGACTCAATTGCTGGGGTTGTGACAGAGGAAATCTAGGGTCCATCAGGGCCAATAGGTGGGTAAGTAAGGGGGGCCGCATCTCCCCCAGGGGAGGCAGGCATGGGAGCCTGCAATTTGAAATTCGAGCTTGGGAGGGAAGTTGTAGAGCTTGGGCGGGACTCTCAAATGTTGATATTTATTATATTGTATATTGCATTGCGTAGTTATTTACTGTATTACTAATAATCATTAACCAAAATTTATTAAATAAAAAAAATCCAAAGTTAGATTAGTATACATATTTTTTTTTAAAAAAAATCTATGCTTTATGATTTAAGGGCCCTTAAAAATGATATATTTGGACATCTTTTATAGAATTTTTAGGAGCTAAATGAATATATATTTTAATGTTTTGATATTTATAAATGTAAAATTTAAATGAATATTTTTAGTTTAAATTATTTTAATCTTGGTCTTCCTTATTCCACTTCTATTGTTCTAGCTATATCTAAAAGTCTCAATTTATATATTTATATTCAAAAGTTTCATCTTATTTAGATTCTAAGGATGTGACCATTCTAGCTTTCCTTAGTTACATATATTCAACATTGTAAATGATATTTCACACACTTTTTCATATTTTTTCAATACCTATATTTCTATTTTTATTGTAGAAATAACACATAAATCCTTTTGATACTATTATAAATTACTTCTATACTAATGATTTCATTTGATTTATATTTTAATATAAAATAAATTCTTACAAGACTTGTTTTTGATAAAAACAGGAGCAAGAGGGTGCTAGCCCCAGATATGTAAAGAGCAATTTATAATGTGCATAATCATTCTATTGGATAATTCCACTTTTTTTTTTATTACATATGGTCAAATTAAATTCAGTTGGAGAAATTCTGCCGTAGCTTGAGCACTGCACTAGAAAATCCACGGCTCAATGATTGTGATTGGTTGAAAAAAATCCTGCAACAGTCCATGATGTCTTCTATTTTAATTACTTTGCACGTTTCCATGCCTTTAAACAATAATAATGAAATAGAAGCTTTTAGTAGATGAGTTTGTCACCTGTTACGGCCTCTAACGTTGCTCTCTTATAGTTTCTTAACCAAATACATGTTTTAACCAAATATGATATTGTCCAAATATGGATATACGTTATCGTTTAAATCTTTTGCATAAATCCACGAGTTTTTGAATAATAAGATTCTCATATCAATTTTAATGTCCAGTTGTTATTATTGTGGAGGTTGAATTTAATCCATGACTTATTGCTAGTCGTGGAGTGATATTAGTATATATGGTTTTGAATTAAGCAGCAATAAGAGGGTGTGTGCCGAGGTATAGTAAAAGCTTACTAGAATAGAATTAACAACATATTAATCCAGTCTAGTGAGGAGCAACAGTAATGATATTAGTATATATGTTATACGTGTAATATTGAATTCTTCATGGACCCATTTTTATTAAGAAGCTTCATGAAATAATTCTTCCACATTTATCATATTACTTGGAATTCATAAAGCTGGTTACATGTTATAAGCTTTAACTATTCATCTTAATATATTAAAAAACTGTGACATGAAATTTTTAACTAATCTAATCATACATATAAAGGCTCATAGGTTAATGTATTGTTGATAATATGAATAAATCTAATGATAACTAACGGTGTTTCTATTGAGTATCACTCTTTCAATTGGTAGATGTTTTAATCTATCTATTGCTAAGGTACATGGCATTTTAAGTGTAATCTAGAAACTCCTAAGTAACTTATTCAAATTTAAGAAATATTTATTGATTTTTCGATTTCATGAAATGTTGAATTGCATTACAAAAAAGATTGGAATATTTCATGTGTTGTATACATACATACATACATACATACATACATACATATGCATATATACATATACACACTTATATCTATAAGTAGATGTGTGTGTGTGTGTGTGTGTGTGTGTGTGTGTGTGTGTGTGTATCTAGATATAGGTATAGATACATACATACACACATATCTATGTAAATATAGATATAAATATAGATATACATGCATACATACGTGTGTGTGTGTGTGTGTGTGTGTGTGTGTGTGTGTGTTGAACACACACCATGATTGAGATAGGGGATGAATCAGTTTGAAAACAATACTAACTCTTAATAAGATCTCTATGTACATGAATTTATCGTAAGTAACTTACTTCAATGAAACTATGAAAGATAATGTAACATTAACAAAAGAACACCACATATATGTGAAAAATGTGAGGCTGGAAGAAACCACGGTGAGAATATAACTCACTATATGAATAGCTTAAAGTATAATGTTTAGGTTAATAACACCTGAATGATTTTCATAACAAGGGCTCATTGCCTTAGGAATAAATACAAAGGAATTGTACCAAAACTCACCATCTCGGGACAAGACAAAGAAAGTTGCTAGTAGACTCAATGTCATCCAACAACAACAATAATCTAAGAGTAGAAATATTAAGATTCTCCTAAACATGAGATAGATCAAGCGACCAAGGGAATGACATCAAATAATCTCACAACTTACTATTTCTAAAGATATTTCATTCAAGCTTTAATCTTTTTTCAACCAATTTTCTTGCACACTTTTGTCATAACACACACACACACACACACACACACACACACACACACACACACACACACACACACACACACACTTTTCCTTGCTTCCACCTTTTCACACTACTCTACACTTATCCTATTTTCCTTGATTGTATTACTTAAGTATACGATAGATCATTATAAGCTTTAGTGTGTGTTGGAATTAACCAAGATATTACAATATTACATAACATAGGTCATCTAGATCCAAAATACGTAACACAGTCCACTCTAGAAGAAAGAGGGACCCAAATAATCTCATCACCCTCTGTTAACATATATCTAATAGTCTTCACAACAAATACGATTATCACTAAAATATAACATGTGAATAGGCAATTAAATATTGTAAAATAGTTGGCCAAGAAAACATGAAGCATTTGTGAATCATGTGCATCTCCATGCACCAAGGTGAGATCCAAATTAACATTTGAATATTAATTGTGAAGTGTACCTAAACCAAAAGAATGATCCTAGATGACGTAGCACATATGGATACATAGAAACATAACATAATTGAAAATGCTGTGTATAGAAAATTAAAGATCACATATGCACCTAAAATATAACTAGAATGAATACTATATGATCAAGAAAGAATAATAACATCATTTACCAATATTGTATCCAACCATATCTGATGGAAACGAAAGATACTTTGAAACAGTATGACATAACTCATTTCTTATTAGACTTGTTTTTAGATACAATACAAATGTTACCAGAAATAGTAGCAACAAACTTAAACATCACTATGCAAAAACTATGTTGAAGAAGTATGGGATGAACATCCTACACAAATGAACATTTTCAAATCTTCTTCATCAATCATCAACTCAGTCAAGGCTATGATTATTGCAGCTAGACATTAATGTCACACAAAGTATTATTGACATCAATGACACCATAAAATATAAAGACGACCTTCAAAAAATGATGAAAATCAAAAAGAAAATTCCTAAGACATAATAGAATAACTGACATCTTCTGAATCAAATTGAACATCATTAGGCAAGTAGTGATATTATCTTGAAGACACACCAAGCCAAAAAATACAACTGTATATAGACTAGAGAATAAAGAATATAACATCACAAAAATAATATCCAAAACACAATAGAGGTGCTTGAAAGACCATCTTCTAGAGTGGCTCATTAAGGAGTGTATAAGGGTTTTCATTTATGGTAACACTACGGTTATGTATGTTCACTTGGAGCAGGACACAATTTTGGTGTTAATGTTTTGTAAAAATGACTAAGTTTAGGAAGCAGTTTACTGATTACAGGAGTAGAGTTTTGGGCAATGAGCACTTATATGATGATCTATGTAATGCAATCTTAGAGGAAGGTATTTTGGGATATGGTAGACCTTTAGTTAAGCTCAAGTGAGTTTTGGAGTTTAGAGATGAAAGATACAGATGATTGAAGTAATGCAAAGACAATGTAGCAGCGAGACTTATCAATTGAACAGTCTTAATGATTGAAGGAGTGTAACATGGAATTGAGACATACTAAGTTGGATTTGGATTGGGTCTTACCCTAATTTTGGTAATGTATGATTGCCGACTTTGTATTTTATTTTCGGATAAGATTTGATAATGTTTTGTGATGTATTTGGGAGTCGACTGAGTATGAGATAAAGTATATATATGAAAAGGTTTTGAAAAGCGCAGAATGGATATTCTATGATTGGATGAATGGAAGCATTGGGATGTTAGAATCACACTGAAGGTGATGTGAGCTACAACTAGAACTACTTAAGCATAGTATATTTTTGTATAAGTTCATTTTGATAAATAATTATAATAGAGAGATTTTTTATTATAAGAGCAGTGTGCTTAGTGTATAACCCTAATGGGGTTTTGTATTCTTTTAACAGGGAAATGTACTAATTTGTAATATTTAGCTCCGAAAAGGGCTAGGTCTCCTAACAGGGACAGAATATTTTTAGTGCATATTTGTGGGTATCATCCCCACCAGGGTTTTCCCTTAGCCAAGGTTTCCACATGAACAAAATCGTGGTTTTATGATTTGTGTATTTTGTATTTATGTTATTTTCATTTCAATAATTATTTGGTTAAGCTGGAAATTTCTAAGTTTATTTTTAAAGTGTTGTAATTTTGATTCACCCCCCTCTCAATATTACTTAATCCTAACAATTGGTATCAGAGATTTTGGCTCTTCAAGAGAAATCCTAACAACTTAAGGGAGATCAAGATGGATTCTAAAAGTTTTGAAGAGAACTTTGAAGCATCACTATAAGACCTTGATAAGGCTAAAGTTAAAAATGGTGATTTGAAATTCAAATTGATAAGAGCATAAGGTTTCAGCAAGAAACTCAAGGAATAACTTGAACTTTCCATAAATCAAAGACAAGATCCTATGAAAAAGATAAAAGAGGATTCAGATAATGATTCACCAGATTAGGTCAAATAGCTTGAACAAGAAAAATATGCATTGAAGTAGGAAAAGGAAACTACTTCTATTAATATGGCTAAAGAAATTCAGAAAGAAAAAGATGAAAAAACCAAAATTGAAGAAATGCTAAAGAATGCAAATGTTCATATGGGAAAGATGTAGATTGAACTTGATGACTAAAAAACCAAGTATCTTGAATTAGAAAAATAAAATAAAATCATAAAAGGAGAACTTTTTGAGGCTAAGAATCACATTGAAAAACTTCATATGAGCAGTGACAAGATTGATGAACAGAGAGAGGGAGACAGAAACCTAAAGGAGACATCACAGGAGTTGGCTTCAATGAGGCTGAATGTTCTAAATCTCAAGAAGAAAAATCTGAATAAGAGATAGATGAAGAAAGACCTATACACGAAGAGCCTAGAAAGTAAATCAGACCTTTCAGAGGTAGATGCTTTGGATGAAACAAAGTTGGTCACATGAAGAGAGATTACAGAGGTAAAACTCCTTACAAACCCTCTTCTATTTATTTTTTTAATTGCTATGAATATTGACACAAAAAGATAGAATGCAAGAATCCTGATCAGTCCTACTCTAAGAAAGATTACATTAGAGAAGAAACACAAAATAAAATCACATGTTACAAGAGAAATAACTTTGGGCACATTGCAAAGTATTGCAAGGTGTAGATTAATCAAAATAGATCATCTCCTACATGCTACAAATGTTGGTGATGTTGGAAAGATTATGGGAGAATACATGGAAGAGTTTGACAATCAATTTGTGAAAGAAAGTTGTAAATTTTAGAAAGTGAAGGAGTCGAGTGAGCCTAAGGTTTAGGGAAATTCAATAGTTTCTATTGAATCTTCACCTGATATTGTTTCATCGACGTAGATGTCCAAGCATGGCCTTAGGGGGAGCTTTGGAGAAATACACAAAAACCATCCAGCCCCTATTTATGTGGAATAAGATTTTGCAAGCTTATGGAGAGTATGTATGATTTCTATGAAGCATCTATTTGAGATCACGCAACTATACACACTATATCTTGTGATCGCCAGATTGATGATCAACTGGATCATTGTAGAATTGAGTTTATTGGGAACTTTGTCATTCTTTTTACGACAAATTAGAAGGGTAATCAAAAGAAATTATCTAATCACTATTCGAAGAGTAGATTTGAAGAAGAGTAGTAATTTGAGAAAGAATGACTAAAGAAGCTAGGGCATTTGTGATTGATTGAAGCATAGATTCATAAATTCAACGAACAATGGTATTTAGATTACTTGTGAGCATTTTAATATGCACACTCCTATGATTTTTCATGTAAATGAGAGGCCTAGATATAAATTCAAGAAGCATCCTTGCAAATCAACTAGGGACAATCCTGAAGGCACATTTTTTCAAACACACTACAGATTTCTACACATCAAAGATATTAGGGCATATATCAACTACAAGTATTAGTATCTAGGAGACTCTGAGATCTACAAGGAAATTAAAGAAATGATTAAAGAGGATTGAAAATGGAAGGATGAGTTTGATCATCTTGATAATCTTAGTGTGATGAAAATGATAGAAATGAATGAGTTTGACAAAGAAGAATGGTTCAAGATCATGTTGAGTAGAGTGCAGTACCAATTAATTTGGATTGGTGAGCAGTCTATAAAAATTTGCAATGAGTTGATCCATGGAATTACTGGTTTGGATGACTCTGGAGTCATCTCTATAGTAGAGAAGAATACCAACAAACAAGTGGAAACTCTAACCCAATCTAAATGGGATAAGCGAGCGATGAAGGTGGCCAACATCTTCTAGAAAGATGTTAGACTAGCTACGATGATATTTCCTGATACAAACTTCATTATAGAAGCTGACTAAATTGTCTATCTACTTGTCTTATAATGATGGCGCATAAGATGGTGAAGGAGAAAGTGAAGTATAAACTTTGAAAAGTTCTAGCACAAAAATTCATGGAGAATGTCAGGAATCTTAAGAGAGACAAATTCAAGGAATTCAGATTTGGAATGTTATTGATACACATGTATATATACATTGTGCATAAATTCCCTAGTATGCACTCAATAACTTGGAGAGACAATGAACCTACTGGATTAAAATAATCAAGAATAGTGAATGGGTAGATGGAGATTTATTTGTTATGATCAAAATCTTGCAGAGAAATACAAGGATACATTATTTTTCATGGTTGAAACTGATTATGTTTTCTCTGAGGTAGTGGACCCTTGAGTAAAATGGTATTACCCTATGGGGTATGAGGTTAGCTTAGAGATTTTAACAATGCAATTTGAGTATATATTATCTTCATAGATTGATCCATTAGAAGAGAGATGGGGTACTTATGAAGAAAAATCTTCTAAGATTAGAGAGGAACAAACAAAAAAAGATAGGAGAAATAAAATTGAGAATGTTGTAGATTATCTAGAAGAGAAGCCTGGTATCTCTAGAGAATAGATGAATGAAATAAGGAGAACAATGAATTTAAGTGCATTTGGACTGGTGATCTCTGCCCATGTAGCTCTTCCACCTCCTGAAATTGGGAAGACTTCTAGTCAACACCCTGCTATGGTAGAAGTGTTGGCAAGTTGACTTCCTAAGGGTGCATGCCTTATTTTGTGTTGTCATCATGGAAACAAAGTCATACTAAGTTTCTGTCTAAGTAAACTTAGAAGACAAAATGACTAAGTATGGAAAAAAGGACAGAGAGAGTTATACAGCGATCAACACATCAGTGCACATGCGAGCGACTGAATCAGAGTATGCACATTCAGATATATGTTCTATGCTTCATGTGCATACTAAGTCTAGACACACATGGTACATAATGATAGTACAAAAAAGTTACAGACAGATTAGTGCACTAGCAGTCCAGAAGACAAAGCATGAAAGCCGACTAGTGTTTTGATCAACGTATATTATTTTGTTATGTAAAGGCCAAGTGCCTATGATAGTATATTTGTAATGATGTAATTAGTAATGTTGTAAACATGCTTAAGCCAATTAGTTTGGAAGTGTTGTGTATTATGTTTTAGGGCCGACCATAAGTCTTGTTTTGGGTCACGTCTACTCGGGCATGAACATATAATTATGTAATGTAAAGTTATGTTACAAGTGTCAAAGAATATAAATGAGAAAGAGATAGAAGAGCAACACAGACAAGTCAATATATTAAGTGTTAAGCATATTAAGAATATCATTCTTATTAGTGTTAAGCATATTAAGTTAGATTACTCTTGGAATCTCATGAATATTTATGCGCCTAATTCTAAAAATGGTAGATTCAGATTCTGGAAGCGACTCAAAGAAATCAGGAATGACTTCCAGGATAACAGTTGGATGGTTATGGGGGACTTTAATACCCCCCTAATGGTAGATGACAAATTGGGAGGTGCTCTCTCTCAAGTTGACAGTAGAGTGGATCTTATGGACTACATCAATGACCAAGCCTTCTTAGATGTGGAGCTTGAAGGTATCTCCTATACGTGGTCGAATAGAAGAACTGGTGTGGACCTTATTCAGGTGAAACTTGACAGAACCCTCCTCTCCATTGATTGGT
>MU225293.1:6609334-6707772 GCA_018584345.1 Thuja plicata | reverse complement strand
ATATTTGTGGGTACTAATTCCCACCGAGGTTTTCCTCTGATCAAGGTTTCCCCGTAATCATATCATGTGTTATGTGTTCTTGTATTGAGCTTCATTGGATGTATGTTTGATTTATGTTTAAGTTTCTAAAATATAATAAATAGACAAACACTGATTCACCCCCCTCTCAGTGTTTCTAACAATTGGTATCAGAGCTCTGGTCCTCTAAAAGAAAGTTTAACCACTTGAGGAGATCATGGACTCAACAAAAGAAAAAAATTTGAAAAAGAATCTTGAAGCAACTCTTGAAGATCTTGACAGATCTGAAAAAGAAAATGAAGAACTTAGACTGAAAGTTGATGGCTCACAAATGCTTATCAAGAAATTGAGAAAAGATTTGAAAGATTTTTCTACAAGTGATTTAGGGAAAATGGTCAAAAAGATGAATGAAGAGAACATGTCTCTGAAAGATAAAATTGAAAATCTGGATGAACATCTAACAGACAGTCAAATTGCTATTGAATAAAAGATCAAAGAAAGAAAACAATTAGAAGATGGAATTTTGCAAGCAAACATGAAAGTCTTGGAATTAGAGAACATAAAGAAAAACATGGAATCTGAATTAACAGAAGAAAAGGATAAGATTGATAAAATCCACACAAGTTCTAATTCACTTCAATCTCAAATCAATGCACAAAAGCTAAGAGGCAGCATTACTGGCCTTGGATACAGTATAGCACAAGTTGAAATCAATTCATTAGGATAAAGAAAGAAAGCACATGAAGCATCTTCAGAAGCAATGAAAGTTGAAAATGTTGCAGAGATTTAAATAGATCCACCTAAGGGAGAAATCAAGAAAGTTAAGAGAAATTGTTATGCATGTAATAAACATGGTCATTTGGCAAGAGATTGCAAAGAGGTAAGACCTTTCAATGGTTATTTTTACTCCTGTAATAAGTTTTGTCACAAGGCTATACATTGCAAAAAAAATCAAAGAAATCAGTCACAACACAATCAGAGAAATGAGCCTCAAAGAAATTTGTAGAACATTACATGTCAGATATGTAACTACAATGGACACACAGCAAAGCAGTGCAGCATGATGAACAAGAACATTAGACCTCCTATCATTTGTCACACATGTTGAAAGGCTGGACAAATCTAAAGGTTCTGTAGATCCAGAACTCAAAAATAAGAGGATCCTAATAAATCACTATTCGAAGAAGAAGAAGTCAAGTTTTTTCAAGAAAAAGAAGATTCAAGCAAAATTTGGGTTGAAGTAGAGAAGGAAAATGCAGAGAACAAAGTAATTGATGCATCCACAGTGGACACATCCTCTACTTCTGGTTGAATAGACCTTCTTGGTCTTAGGGGGAGCTATTCTAGCTCGGAACCCCTGAGCGGTTGGTATACTCACCTCTGAGTATGCACCTATGAAATTATGTTTATGATCATAGTTGGATGCAGTATGCATGCAAGCATTATCTATAATACACTCTGATCAAAGTTTGAGATTCTATGTGAAAACTGCGTACATTTGCAAACATTAAATGCAGTAACTTTTATAAAAAGATATAAGTGTTCAATCTTCTTCACATTTGCATTCAAGATAAGAGAATTCAGAGAGCACAAGAGCACTAAGCATCAAAGAATAACAAATTTGGTGGTTAAGAAGCACGGTTAAGAAGTTGGAATGGAACCCTAGCAGTCGTGCCATTTTGAATTTTTGTGAAACCCTATTTAATCAATCATTAAGTAAGTATGGCAACTCCAGCTGTATTTGACATTGCTGAGAGGAAAAGATTTGTATTTAAGAGGCATCCATTTAAATCCATACTAGATGATGTGGAAGGAGATTTCTCCAAAAATCCATTTAAATCCATACTTGATGATGTGAAAGGAGCTTTCTCCAAAAATCTGCGCATACATTTATTGTAAAATGGAAATAGTTGGAGATAATAGTATAGCCACTCTCATGGCTTTGATGATGAAACCAGACTATTCATTCAAGGATGAATACGTGCACCTCACAGACAACCCTATCTTTGAGTATTCAAATGCGCATGAATTCTACGAACTAGAATGGGTTAAAATCTTGTTGAGCAGGATTCATGATGACCTCTACTGGATTGGTGAGGTTCCTGTCCACATCACCTCTAACCTAATCCATGAATTAACTGGACTTCCTAAGACTAGACCAGTTCTTCCTACTAGCAAGGATGTCAAGAAATAGGTTGAGCAAGCATGCCTATCAAGAAGTGACAGGCACGGTATGATAGTTGATCCTATCAAGGAAGAAGACATAAAGCTTCTAACTATGATCCTTGGTTACAAGTTCCAGTAATCAAGTAGATTGAATAGTGTCTCTGCAGCAACTATTCTAGCAGCTATCAGAATGGTAAAGGATAACACTTAGTACAATCTATGTGAGATATTGCATGCTCAATTGATTAACAACATCCGAGCCATCAAGCATGAAAAGAGCAACACATTCAAGTTTGGGTCTTTGATCGTCTATCTATACTTCCATATTGTTGGTAAGGTTGCAAATCTTTACCTAGACAGAAGAAAACCCACTATGTCTCAAATTTCACTAAAAGCCACATTAGAGAGTAGTGCAAAGGATGCTATGGACATGGACATCAAAACTTTCAGGATCAAGATGCAGAAGAGGTTCAGGATACCTGAGAAGATTGTTGAAAAGTATAAGGAAACCATATGCTTCATGGTAGAGACTGACTGCACTTGCATGGAGGCAGTTGAGCCTATAACTAAATGGATTCATCCACTTGGGTATGAAGTGGAGGAACATGTATTGGAAGGATATGCACAAGTCCTTTTGTCTGTGCCTAAAGATCCCAATGAGCCTAGATGGGGAACTTATAGAGAAAAGACTAATGAAGTTGACTCTACTCCATATAGTGCTGATAACAAAAGGAAGGTATCCAAAATTACATCTATCATCCTAAAAGTTCATGGAGTCACTCAAGAAGATCTTGAAAAATCTAGAGAAGCCAAGATAGCCAAAGAACTTGAGAAGACTGATGACATCCAGAAGAAGAAGAAAGTAGAGAGCACCTCTGCGCCCTCTACCAACATTGACCTAGACTCATCTCCACCTTCTATACCAAGTAAGAAGTCTAGAGGAAGGAAGCAAGCACCCACAAATCACCCATCCTCAAGGAACACACGAAGTACCACAAGGAACACTCAAGCTCCTCCCAAGGTAGGATTCAGACCTAGTCTAAATGTCTTAAAGAACATGATTGTTAATGAAGGTAGACTAGACACAATTGCTAAGGTCTATGAAAAGTATCAAGAGATTGATAAAACTGAGATATATTCTATGATCATCTCTCGCATGATTAAGTTTAAGAAGTCAGTTCTTGAACTCAAAATAGTGATACCAGACAAGCTATGGAACATACTTAAAATAATGAAAAGACATGCAATTGAAGAAGATATGAGAATTAGGGAAGAAAATTTGGATAATCTTCTCCCTATATGCTCACATGATGAAAAGGAAATTATGTTAGACCTGGTGAAGCCTCATCTCAGAACTAAGACAAGGGCACTTCATATTATGAACAAGGAATATGAGTTAGTTGGGAAAGAGACAAAAAAAGATTTTGCACAAGTGTTTATGGATAGACACATGTATCAATCAATGACGCCTACAACAAAGGTAACTTCAGCTCCTCCCAAACAAGTTACAGAACCAGTGATTCAAAATACACCTATGACAGTTCCATAGGCTTCAGTACCCTCAGTGTCAATAACTTCTGATATAGGAAAAGACTTAGAAGATACTATAGTGGTTGACAATATCAAGATATCCATGACCACATTTGACAATGACATGGACAAAGTTGATAAAGCATTTGTAAGCAATGAAGAGATGTGCACTGACGATACATCTGTACAACAAGATGAAGTTCCCTCTAATGATCCAATAGACTTGAATAAAGATAAAGATACTCAAGATAATGAGATGCTAGTCAAGGAGATACCAGTAAAGAGTCAATGCATGGATACCAGTCAAAATACTATATTCACTCCATCCACTTTACCATCTACTTCATTGTTGTCAAGGTTAACTCCTGACTCAGCAAGTCTAGATGCTTGGGGAGAAGAGGACTTAATGAAGATCAATATTCTAGCTATGGAAAAGGCCAAAGAAAAATAGGTTATGAGGAACCCTCTTTTCTTGGAATCAGTAAACATCTTGAATGATCTAGTGCCTGTAGACTAGAAAGTAGCCAAAATTGAATCAGTTGAAGATGTCGACAACATTCTAACAAGCTTCAAAGCACACTTTATAGATCTAGTAGACTCTACTACTAGAATTGCAGAAGATGAGTATATAAAGGAAAGGTTGAATGAACTAGTAAAGAACTTTGCCTTAGATCTAAACTCATTAAAGATTGGCTAGTCCATATTGAAAGAGTTAGCAGCCAAAGGAAAAAATTTAATAGCAAATTGCATGGACAGAGTGAAATTCACCTCTGAGCATATCTAGAAGATAGAAGAAGCAGATATCATGGATGAAAACATTAGGAAATTAGTTGAAACATCCACACAAGACATGAATATCTGTAACAATGTCTACCAAGGTCAGTTGAAAAAGATTGAAAAGGCTAAGTTGGAGATCAGTAAGATAAGAGTCAGACAAACTCAATTGAGAAATGCACTTCTGCCCTCTCTAGCAGTTCTGAATGAGAACATCAAACAGAGTGATTCCACCATTGTGACATATGATCAAGGTCTCTATATGGATTTGATAAAGATGGAGAAGCTGACATATGCCTTATGTGTGCATCTTCAGACAATTGATGCAATGAAGGTATTCTGGCAGAAAGAGATCCAATCTCTTAAGGTTGTGTACCCAGATGTTTACATGGAGTAAGTATCTAGAAGACTTACAAGTTTTGGAAACCGTTGTCTTTAATGTCAAAGGGGGATTAATAGAGAATGTGTATATATGGGGAGAAATATATGTATATATTAAAAGATGCTATGATAGATAGTTTTTTGTGATTAAGTCATTTTGGGAAACTTGGCCACATTCCTTTTTTGCCATAAATGAAAAAGGGGGAGATTATTGGCAAGTTGACTTCCTGAGGATACATGACTTATTTTGTGTTGTCATCATGGCAACAAAGTCATACTAAGTTTTTGTCTAAGTAAACTTAGAAGACAAAATGACTAAGTATGGAAAATAGGAGAGACAAAGTTATACAGCGATCAACATATCAACGCGCATGCGAGTGAATGAATCAGAGTATGCACATTTAGATATATGTTCTATGTTTCATGTACATACTAAGTCTAGAAATGCATGGTACAGAATGATAGTATGGAGAAGTTACAGACAGATCAGTGTACCAGCAGTCTAGAAGACAGAGCATGACAGTCGACTAGTGTTTTGATCAGCGTATATTATTTTGTTATGTAAAGGCCAAGCGCCTATGATAGTATGTTTGTAATGATGTAATTAGTAATTTTGTAAACACACTTAAGACAATTAGTTTGGAAGCGTTGTGTATTATGTTTTAGGGCCAACCATAAGTCTTTTTTTAGGTCGCGTCTACTCGGGCATGAACATATAAGTATGTAATGTAAAGTTATGTTACAAGTGTCAAAGAATATGAATGAGAAAGAGATAGAAGAGAAGCACATACAAGTCAGTATGAGATAAATCTCTTTTAGAGAGTAAGAGCATCAGTGCATATATAGAATTGATCAGACAGTAGTGTGATCACAATAGTTCACTTTTGATATAGTGTATATCAACTATTAGAAGGTTGTAGCCTTCATCCTACTGAGTAGTGAGCTCTGGAAGTGAGCCATATACCTTTAATAGGGTTTTGTAAAGACTCCTAACAAGTTCATTGTACTTGCATTGTAAAGAATACTTCTAACAGGTTCATTATACTAGTACAATATTTGTGGGTACTAATTTCCACCAGGGTTTTCCTCTGATCAAGATTTCCCCGTAATCATATCATGTGTTCTTGTATTGAGCTTCATTGGATGTATGTTTGATTTATGTTTAAGTTGCTGAAATATAATAAATAGACAAACACTGATTCACCCNNNCCCCCCCCCCCCCCCCCCCCCCTCTTAGTATTTCTAACAAGAAGTGCCTATGAAGACATCACAGACAATAGAAGTAAAAAATACCCCTTCAAAGATGAAAATGTCCTCCAAAAATAATTCATCACCAAAGAAACAGAGAACTAAAGTAAAAAGGAACAAAGAAGAAAATGAAGTTGAAGTAAATAAGGTAGAAGAGAAGAAAAAAATACTATACAACTATGGAAACCGAATCTAAAGATGATGGAAAATAGAATCATAGATTAGGGAAAACTCAATCAGCTACCTAAATACTATGACAGACAGGATGAAAAATATAAGACTTAGATTAAATAGTTTTTCATAGATCATATGTTTGCATTTAAGAAGAACCTAATTGAAATGGAAGGTAGTATCCCGAAGGAACTATTTGAGAAACTGGAGATTAGGAAATAATTAGGATTAACTAAGGATGAACATATTAGAGTGAAAGCAATCGAAGACATGCTACCAATTATATCTTATTATGAACATGAAAGAATTCTGAAAGCAATGAGACCACTATTAAGAACTAAAGAAAGATTGATAAAGATAATGGGAAGGAAGTATGATGATTTTATTAAGGATACACACAAGGGCATTGGCAAGATCCTAATGGAAACATGACCTAATAAGTCTTCACCTCCTAAAACTATGGCTATTGAGCCTAAAACTATGCTAAGGGGAGAGTCATCCAAGCCTACAATAATCACAATTGATTCACCAAAGGATGGAGAAGATGATATTCATTTTATTAGTACAGTAAACAAACCTGATTTCTTTTTTGTTGGTGTGCTTGTGACTTTGGACAACTCACAGGATACTAATGACCCTTTGATGGGGAGATCTAACCACAAGAGCTTTATTTATTTTTCCAAGACCCTTTCTTTGGTATTTCTAGGGTACCTATCTCTACCCTACCCACAGGACTCTCCTATGGACCCATACTTCTCTTAGAGCTCTCCACCAACTTCAAACTCTCTTCATGTCTTTCTCCATCCAACTATGCACCCATAGGCTCAATTTAGCTACTTCTTTCCCAATATAATCTTGGAAATAGGAAAAGGTAACCTGACTATTCCTAGGTCTCCTTAAACTAGTTTTTATCCACTTTTATTGATTCTTTCATTGGTTTTCCAATCGAGTTCTTATTTTCAATATTTTAGGCCTTGTAGCTTTTTTGGCCTAATTAGCCCTCCTAAACAATGAATTCTTGGATATCTTGCAAATTATCCTTAACAAATGACTGGACCAACTATGGATTCTTCATAGGTCCAACCTAGGCTCTAGGATTTTATAGGTTCTAGACCCCAACTTTGTTCGTACATAAGACTTCCACCAAACCCCTATTTTCTTGGGTTTTTAGGGCATGTGAACCAGTCTAGTTTCTTTTCTCTCAATGGGTGATTAAATCAAGTCCTTCAATATTATCTTTGTATTCTCTTGTCAAGGAAACATTCCCCTACATGATCCAACCATTGATTGGCACAAACCAATCTAATTAGCAACTTTTCATGTTGCTATTCTAAACAAGCTCCTTATCAGAATGCCTCTGCACTTGCCTATGGCTTGTTGGAAAAATAGCTCCCCTACACCAAACAACTCAAAAAACCATATTTACACTATATACAAGTTCCCCTACTTGATTCAAGGTGGCCAAAGGCTTTTAACCATAGGAACTCAAGTGGGATTTATTTTTTACAAGACTGGCTCTTAACCATGCAGAGAACTAGTGAAACACAATAAATTTACAAACTGATAAATAAGAACATGAAACAACTAAACCAATGCCACAAAAAGTAAATACATAAAAAAAAACAAGATCTCGATGTATTAATTCAATCCTTTCAATCAATTAAATGACTGGATGAAGGCTCTGTTATAAAATATAGTCAATTCTTTTCTTCTTAGATCACAATCCATACAATATCACCTCTAACTATCCAATTAGGGTTTGTTTGACCTTATATATTCTATCCCCACATGTTTGGACCCTTAGGTTGGGATTAGAACATCATTAATGCTATTTCCAATTTTTTAGGAAATGTTGTCATGACAACTTTCCAAAGTTGCCAAGTTGCCATGAGCAACTTTTCCAGCTTTTGTCACTTTTCCATTCCACTACCCTCAATGGTTCAATTCAAATCTAAACCATTTCATAAGACCTTAAAACTCTTAAAAACATGAAAATCACAAGACTCTAAACACACTTACCTCAACACACACACCAAATCAACCTTGGGACTTTATAATTAGTCCTTATTACCTTGGTGGTTGGAAAAAACTACCTACAAGACAAAAATTCTTGAAGATCTTCCTAAGACCTTAAAGTGCTCCTGCACCATCCCCCCCTGCAAAAATAAAATCAAGGTATCTTCGATGTTATGAACTCCATGCTTATTCCATGCTTCTTGAAGTCTCCTTCTGCTATCCATGTAGCCTCTAAATCAGGTTGGTGTTCCCATTTCACTAAGTGTTCAATGTAGACTTTGTTCCTTGTCTTATTCTTCACTCTTGAATCCAAAATATTTTCCACTTGTGGCTTAGCTTGAATAGGTACCCCAAATTCTTCCACATCCTTATTCACCTTTGTATTGTACTCTCCCTCATCTATATCTGGTCCCTTGTATTGAATCAAATCCTTCACATTGAATATTGGAGAAATAAACATCTCTTTGCTTAGTTTTATCTTGTAGGCATTAGAGCCATAATTAGCTAACACTCTACATGGTCCAATCCTCTTCATTTTTAGTTTTCTTGGTATACCCTTCTGTAGCCTAGCCTTGTTCAGGAATACCATCACTAAGTCTCCTACCTGAAATTGTAAGTCTCTTCTCCCTTCATCCTTCTTAGCTTCCAACTTCTAATTAGCATCCATCAATATCTGCTTCACTTTCTCATGGACTACTCTCATTGACTATGCCAATTCATCTTCATTTCCACTGATCGCCTCATATCCTTTCAAGTCTCTAAGCTCAGAAACAACCCTTGGATGTAACCCATACACAATTTCAAATGGAATCCTACCAGTAGTCCTATTTGTGCTATCATTATATGAAAAATTTGCCTATGGGATGACTTGTTCCCATCCTTGCTCATATTTCTTGGTTAAACACCTCAAAAAGTTTCCAAGAACTATGTTTATTACCTTTTTCTAACCATCCGTTTGAGGATGATATGTAGAACTATGAGACAAATTAATTCCTAGCCTTTTCCATAGGGTTTTCCAAAAGTGCCCCATAAACTTCACATCCTTGTCTGCAACTATTCTCATTGGAAAGCCATGTATCCTTACTATCTCCTTGAATAAAAGGTGGGAAATGTGACTGGCATCATGTGTTGTTTTACATGGGATGAAATGACTCATCTTACTTAATCTTTCCACTACCACAAACACACTGTCCAAAATAGCTGGTGTCCTAGATAGTCCCACTATGAAATCCATACTTATGCACTCCCATGGTCTATTTGGGATGATAAATGGTTGGTAAAGACCTACATTTGATGATGTCCCCTTTGCCTTCTGACATACTCCACATTTCTCAACATACCTCCTTATATCTTTCTGCATTTTAAGCCGCCAATAGAATCTCTCCACTAGGTCTAGGGTCTTATTTAACCCAAAGTGTCCACTCAAAATTCCATTGTGCTTCTCTTGGATGAGGTTCTCCCTCATGGAACACCTTGGAACACGTATTTTCTTCCCTCTAAACAATAATTGATTCTGTAAGGTATAGTCTGCATACTCACTATGAAAGTGATTCTCAAAATCAAAACAAACCTTATAAATCTTTGAGAAATCTGAATCTCCTTGGTAAAGATCCTTGAATCCTTCAACCCCTATACTCTACAACTATATCTCCTGGATGGTAAGAAATATCCTACTAAGGGCATCTGCTACCTTGTTATTTACCCCCTTTTTGTGCTTGATAGTAAAAGTGTATGATTGCAGAAACTCTATCCAGTTTATATGCCTAAAACTAAGCTTCTCCTATGTATTTATGTAGCTTAAGGCCTGGTTATTAGTGTATACCAAAAATTATTTTGGCAACAAGTAGTGCTTCCACTTCTTAAGAGATTACAACAATGCATAAAGCTCTAGATCATAGGATGAGGATCTAGACTTTGCTTCATTAAGTTTCTCACTAAAGAAGGCTATTGGTCTTCATTCTTGACTTATGCACCCACTGCTATGTTGCTAGCATCACATTCCAAATAAATAAATTATCAAAACTTGGTAAAACCAGTATTGGCTGGGTGGCTACTTCTTTCTTCAATCTAAAAAATCCTTCATTGGCTTCTTTGGTCCATACACAATTTTTCTTGACTCCACCCTTAATGGTATCTAGGATAGGTGCAAAAATTTCACTGAATTTCCTAACAAAATTCCTATAGAATTGGGATAACCCATGTAAGCTTCTAACTTCAGTCCCTATCTTAGGAGTAGGCCAACTTAATATGGCTTCCATTTTTCTCTTGTCCATCTTCAAGTCACCTTGGGATACTACAAATCCTAGGTAGACTAATTATTGTTTCATAAACTCACCTTTTTCAAGATTTATGGTGAGCTTCCCCTCTTGTAACCTTTTCAAATCAAGTTATAAGTTCTTCATGTTCTCCTCTTTTGTTTTTCTAAAGATGAGGATATCATCTAGGTATACTACCACAAATACCCCTATATAATCCTTTAAGACTTTGTTCATGACCCTCTTAAAATGAGTAGGTGCATTTGTAAGGACAAATAACATTACTAAAAACTCATATAACTCCTATGTGGTTTTAAAAACTGACTTCCACTCATAACCTACTTTCATTCTAATCTGATCATATCCACTTTTCAATTCAATCTTTGAGAAGTACTTAGCGCCCCCTAAGAAATTCATTAAGACTTCTATTCTAGGAATAGGAAATCTATATCTAATAGTTATCCTATTTATTTCTCTAGAGTCAGTACACATTCTCCACACACCTCCCTTTTTAGGAGCCAACACCACTGGGAGAGCACATGGACTGATGCTCTTCCTTATCAGACCTTGGTCCAATAGCTCCTGCACTTGCCTTGCAATCTCTTTGTTCTTCCCTGGTGTCAGTTTTTATGTAGCCTTGTTAGGAAATGATGCCCCTGGCACAAAGTCAATTTGATGACTTATTTCTCTTTTTGGTGGTAGTGTAGTTCGAGTCTTCACATATGATGTCATGGAACTTGTCTAACAACTGCTTCACTTCTGCATGCATAGGTGATTGTTTAGGTGTCCCTTCCTTTTTTGGCTTCACCAAGATTTCATAGCCAAATCCTTCTTCCTCCTTCATGTCCTTGAGGAATTATTTCCCACTCATTAGTAGGGTATTGGAGTCCATCTTCTCCACTATTTCTTCCTCTATCAAAGACATTATCTTATAAGTTACTCCATTCTTCTTGAATGAGTACTTAATCTCCTTACCATGGTGAACTACCTCCTTGTCATATTGCCATGGTCTCCCAAGCAACGAATGACATGCATCCATTGGTAGTACATCACAAAGTATCTTTTCTTGATACTTACCAATAGTAAACTTAACCCACACTTTTTCATTCATGAGTATATTTTGTCCCTTATTCAATGAAGTTACCTTGTAAGGACACACATGAGGTATCTTGACCAACTTGAGCTTTTGTACTACTTCCTCTGAGATCACATTATCAATAGATCTATAGTCTATTATAACTCTACATACCTTTCCAAGAATCTTACATTTGACCCTAAAAAGAGCCCTTCTTTTCTTTTGTTCATCACTTGTAGGTTCCTTGATCAAAATCCTCCTAAGCATGAGGTTCTCTCTCTTTTCTGAATCCAAACTTACCTCTTACTGTTTAGTCATGTCCTCTTCTTGCACATAAGCAATATTCTACTCACCTTGTGAATATGTTGGTTTATTTGGACACCTGTAGGAAGGGTGACCCAATTGGCCACATTTATAACACTTCATTAAAGAAAAATGTGAGCTTCTTCCAAATCCACCTGATTTGCCTCTTCCACAACTATGCAAGCCTCTACCTCTCTTATATACTCCCCTATTTCTTGATTCATGGTTTTTTTTAACAAACCTATAATCTCCTTGGATTTTGGTTTCATTGTTCCTTCCACTAGAACCACCTCTATGTCCTCCTCTAGAGTCTCTACCTCTTCCCCTCCCCTAGAGTTGGAATCTTGCTTCTTTCTGAGTTTTTATTCCACCTTAAGGGCCATTTGAAAATACCCATGGATAGAAGTTAAATTGAAGAGGCTCAACTCTTCTTGTATGTTCCACCTAAGGCCATTGAAATACCTAGCCACTTTAATGCTTTCTACCTCTTGCACTCTTTACCTAGGCATATTTTCCTGAACTCTTCGGTATAGGATGCCACATCTAGATATTTTTTCCTAAGATTTTGTCTCCTTTTTTGCAATTGGATGTCAGAATACTCTAGTAAATAGTTCTCTTTCACCTTAGCCACCATAGCTTTCCAATTTTCTGTTGGTTTCTCTCCTTCCCTTTCTCTTTCTTCCTACAAGAATTTCAACCAAGTCAATGTTTGTCCTCTTATCCTTCATTTGGCTATCTTCACCTTTTGCACCTTTATGATACCATCAAATTCAAAATGGTTTTCCATACCCTCAATCCATTCCATCACTAACTCTACATTCATTTTTCTAGAGAATACTGGAATTCCTTCTAGTTCTTTGCCACTTAATGCCTTGAGGGCTTTGAGGAAGGGTTCCTTAGGCAATGGAGGGCCAGGTTCTGGTTCTACCTCATCTTCCACTTGAACCATTCCCTTTTATTTATCTTCCCCTATCTATTCTTTCATCTTTATTGTTGTCTCTACAACTTCTGCTAATTTTAGCTTCATCTCCTCCACAACTTCTTCTAGAATTCTATTCTTGACTTGTTGCTCTGACAAATCCCTTGCCAATTTTGCATTGGTTACCATGGTGCTTTCTCCAATGGATTCACTTCCCTCTGTCATACGCTATCCACCTCCCAAGCCTTTCAATGGCTCTGGTACCACTTTGATGGGGAGCTCTAACCACAAGAGATTTCTTTCTCTTTCCAAGACCCTTTCTTTGGTCTTTCTAGGGTACCAATCACTACCCTACCCATAGGACTCTCCTACTCCTCTTATATCTCTCCACGAACTTCAAACTCTCTTCATGTCCTTCTCCATCCAACTATGCACCCATAGGCTCAATTTAGCCACTTCTTTCCCAATCTGATCTTGGGAATAGGAAAAAGTAACCTGACTATTCCTAGGTCTCCTTCAACTATTTTTGATCCACTTTGATGGATTCTTTCATTGTTTTTCCCACCGAGTTCTTCTTTTCAAGATTTTAGGCCTTGTAGCCTTTTTGGCCTAATTAGCCCTCCTAAACACTGAATTCTTGAATTTCTTGAATATTATCCTTAACAACCCTCTCAACCAACTATGGATTCTTCATAGGTCGAACCTAGGCTCTAGGATTTTTCTAGGTTTTAGACCTCAACCCTGTTCGTACATAGGACTTCAACCAAACCCCAATTTTCTTGGGTTTTTAGGGAATGTAAATCAGTATGGTTTCTTTTTTTTCAATGGATGATCAAATAAACTCCTTCAATATTATCCTTGTATTATCTTTTCAAGGACACACACCCCTATACACTCCAACCATTGATTGGCACAAACCAATCCAATTAGCAACTTTTCATGTTGCTATTCTGAACAAGCTCCTAACCAGAATGCCTCTACACTCGCCTAGAGCTTGTTGGAAAAAATATCTCCCCTACATCAAACAAATCCACAGACCATATTTACACTATATACAAAGTTCCCTACTTGATTCCAGGTGGCCATGGGTTTTCAACCATGGGGACTCAAGTGGGGTTCATTTTTTACAAGATTGGCTCTGAACCAGGCAGAGAACTAGTGAAACACAATAACTTTAGAAACTGATAAACAAGAAGACTGAAAAACTAAACCATTGCCACAAAAAGTAACTACATAACACCAAACAAGGTATCAATGCATTAATTCAATCCTTTCAATCCATTAAATTACTGGATGAAGGCTCTATTACAAAAAAATAGTCAATTCTTTGCTTCTTAGATCACAATCCATACAATGTCAACTCTAACCACCATATTAGGGTTTATTTTAACTTATATATCCTATCCCAACATGTTTGGACCCTTAGGTCAGGATTAGAACATAATTAATGCTATTTCCTAGTTTTTTGGAAATGTTGTCCTGAGAACTTTGCAAAGTTGCAAAGTTGTTATGAGCAACTTTTACAACTTTTATCACTTTGCCATTCCACTACCCAAAATGGTTCAATTCGACTCTAAACCATTTCATAAGACCTTAAAAGACTTAAAAACTAAAAATCACAAGAATCTAAACACTCTTACCTCAACACACACACCAAATCAACCTTGGGACTTTATAATTAGTCCTTATTACCTTGGTGGTTGGCTAAAACCACCTCCAAGCCAAAAATCCTTAAAGATCTTCCTAAGACCTTAAGGTGCTCCTGAACCACCCTTTTGAAGGGAATGCTAATATTGTACCTGATGTTGATATAAGTGATGGAAAAATACAAAGAAACCTATCGAGGAAGAGCCCTCTAAAAGTGGATAGCAATCGGGCATTTCTAAGGCTGAGAAGGAACCCGAGATTAAGGATGAAGTAAAAAAAAGAATCAATTTCAACCATTTCTTCAATACTATTGTTGGAAACTAGAGGAAGAACATTGAATAATCAAGTGGAGAGCATGGACAAAGATGAGTTAATGAAGCTATCCTACATAGCATTTTCTAACAAAAATAGAGATCAAAGCATAAAACGGAGAGGAAGTCATGGGTAATGGAAAGGGCACTTAATACTATCATCAAAATCCTACCTATACCTTTTAATTTCCAAGGAAATGATACATTAGAGAACCTAAACATGACATTAGATGGATTTTATAGTCACTATGAGTCTTTGGAGAAGATTGTTGAGGTCAAAGCTGAGCAGACTTTTTTGGTGAAGAAGCTAGAGAAAGAATTCAAGTCTATTGCATGAGTCATGGGTATACTGGGCAATTCTATTTTTGAAGAAAGAGTTGTGTGGTACATGGAAGGAGGTTATACACTTATTTTATAAATCCTATCAAAAACCATCAAAACATTGAGGACATTATTGCAGATGGCAGGAAGACACTAGAAAAGCTGGTGTACACAGTTGTGAGACCTCCTCACACACTATTTTAGTTCTAGAGAAGGAAGTGTCTAGATTGTTGGACAAGATAAGTGTGTTGGAAATAGAGAAAGGGATATTTATGGGAATATTTGGTGTTCTCAAGAGTTTGATCACTCCTAAGCTATCAATTCTTGAGATACACCTTTCTGACATGGAGAAAACAACAAAGGCCCTCACATAAAACATGCCTATTGAGTTGAAGGGAGTAGAGACATCATAATTTATGCTTAATGGAATGATTCATGTGGGTCATATTTTGTTAAATAGTTGGATTGAAGAGGCTAAGATCTTGGAAATCTCTTTCCAAGATGTATTACAGATGGTCTAAATTTTTTGGTGAGTAGGCATACAATTTTTCTATATACACTACAATTTTTTGAACACCTTTGCCATTGATGCCAAAGGGGGAGTAGTAGATATGAAAAATGTATGGAGGAAAGAAAGAGAAGATAATTTTGGATTAGTAGAGGATATAGCGAATAAATAATATGCATATAAAGTAGAGTATGTACTTAGTGATTATTTTGGTATTGAGCGCTTATTCATTTTTCACTAAGTTTTGCCATCAATGCCAAAGGGAAAGATTGTTGGCAAGTGGCTCATTTAAGATTTTATAAGGTTTTTCATTTATGGAAACACTATAGTTATGTATGGTCATTTTGAGTGGAACACAATTTTGGTATTAAGGTTTGGTAAAAATGACTAAGTCGAAGAAGTAGTTTACTAAGTACAGGAGTACAAATTTCAGAAGCAAGCACTATATATGATGATCTATGTCATGTGAGCTTAGAGGAAGGTATTTTGGGTTATGGTAGACCTTCAATTTAGGTCACTTGAGTTTTATATTTCATAGATGAAAGTTACAGATGATTGAAGTTATTAGAAGATAATGTAGCAGTGAGACAGAGAAGTTAAACAGTCACGATGATTGAAGGAGTGTAACGTGGAATATACACGTTCTAAGTTAGATTTGGATTAGTTCTTACCCTAATTTTGGTAATGTATGATCAAATAATTTATATTTTATTTTTGAATTATAAGAGTTGATCATGTTTTGTGATGTATTTGTGAGTCGAATCAGTATGAGATAAAGTATGTATATGAAAAGGTTTTGAGAAGTGAAGAATGGATATTGTATGATCAAATAAATGGATTCATTTTGACGTTAGAATCAGATAGAAGGTGATGTGAGATAAAACTGCAGCTACTTAAGAATATCATATTATTGTATAATTTCATTTTGATAAAGCATTGTAACAGAGAGAAATTTTTTCTTGTAAGAGTCGGGGGCTCAATGTATACCCCTAATAGGCTTTTGTATTCCTTTTACAGGGAAATATACTAATGTAATATTAAGATCCTAATAGGGCTAGGTCATCTAACAGGGACACAATACTTTTATTGCATATTTGTTGGTATCATCCCCATTGGGGTTTTCCCTTGGCCAGGGTTTTCCCCGTAAATAAAATCATGGTCTTATGAGTTGTGTATTTTGTATTTATATTCTTTTATTTTCACTAATTATTTGATTAAGCTGGAAATTGCTAAATTTATTTTTAAAGTGTTGTAATACTAATTCACCCCCCTCTCAATATTAATTAATCCTAACATAGTAATCATAAAGGTGACTCCTTTCATGAATAAAGATACTTGAATCTCTTTATTTTCTCAATGTCACTGGTTCTTGTATTTAAAAATAGTGTAATAATTGAGATATCATAATAAGTGTTTGCAAATTTTCTCTATATAGAAAAATACATAGCTTTGTAAGTTCAAAAACATGGAAAATCTATAATATTTCTATCATAACGAGTTGACAAAGAAA
Source organism: Thuja plicata (assembly GCA_018584345.1). Taxonomy (NCBI): domain Eukaryota; kingdom Viridiplantae; phylum Streptophyta; class Pinopsida; order Cupressales; family Cupressaceae; genus Thuja; species Thuja plicata. Next base: position 6,690,619 of record MU225293.1, on the reverse strand, counting down.
ATAAAAAATGGAGAGGGAAAGAAGAATAGTGGGAAAGAGAGCATGAAAATCGTTATCAAAGAGGACACACATTATAATTTATAAGTAATCTCTCTAGAAGCATACCAATTATAGTATAAACTATTTCTATTTTTACTTCAACAAATAACATACCCAATGCAATATTCTAAGGAAACATACATATGATAACCATTTAAAAAAAATGAATGAAATAAATAGACTCATTACTAGATTACATGTACATATAATAAACATTTCATTTATAATTATTTTTTATTATGATCTCTTTTGAACATTGTTTTTGATTAAGTCAGTAGGGAGAGGGCCTTGCTCCCATAATAAAAAAAAGAAATACTAAGAAGAAACACTGGAATGCCTACCCAGGGCCATTATAGCTAAGAGAAAGCCATAAAACCCCACCCAAAAAATCAATCAAAAATGAAAATAGTCACCTTCAGAGAGTTCCTAACGCTACTAATGTCAACCATAATACTACCAAATTTTGTCATTATTACACATCTTAAAGTGTTAATGTTTCTACTTGTTCATCAGACAACAACTATGCCGTGAAAGCCCAAAAAACAACATTAAGTTTAAAACTATCAGATAACCTAAATAGAGCCTCAGAACCAGAAGAAAAAGGACTTCTAGAATTAACTTTCATTAACCATAGAAATTCTATCCTAGTGTTTAAAAAGACTCTTGAGAAGGATTTTCCAGACTTCATTTTCCTCACCATGTTGTTCTTCCTCAATAGTCTAGCTTTATTTCCTCTTCTTCATCACTTTCGTTAACCTAGTTTTCCCAGTGATAGTTCCAAATAGAGATTTCTTCATGATACCACCAACCACCTTATAGAGAGGAAAATATGCATCATTTAATTGATCTTTATTATGCCCCAACATAGTAAAAAAACTTATATGAGTAACAAATCTCTTTTGTAACTCATCAATTTGACTTTGGAAATTATAGGCAACATTTTTCTCTTCCTAAACATGGCAGGGGGAATGTTCTCCATGGGATCATTACCAACATGGATAGGGTAATTACACACCATATTAGTTGTATCTTCTAGCTCATTGAGGTTCATAGTTATCTCCACATATATTTCTTTTTCCTCTTCATCAAGCTCTTCCACCGCAACAACATAGTCCCCATATTTTTTATTCTCTATATAATCTTCCTCTTTTTCCAACTCATACTCCATGTCCATCTTAGGAACCACTTATTCCTCAATCTGTTTACCCTTGTATTCCTTATTGCAAATATGGGAAGAGATCCTTTCCCCCAAACTTCCTTCATGCTAAGGTTCCTCCATTTCTTTCAGTATCCTCTTCATTATCAATTTCAATACATGGGCTCATAATTTTCATCTTTTTATTGGTATTTTGAGTCTTTGAAGAGGTGGGTTTGGTGGGTGCAACTTTTCTTTTCTTGGGAAGTATCAAGAAAGGCCTTTTCAAGGGGAATATCCTCAATAGGGAATTATAATTTTTAGTTTTCTTTTTTCCTAGAAGGATTGGCCTTTTTCCCACTAGGGTTGGGTTTCTCAGGGAGAGGGTTAGTTTCAACAAGCTCAATTTTAACTATACTTTTTGTCAGTTTCATTCTTGTTCAGGATATAATAGAAGGTGGCTTCTAAATAAGGATTTGTTAAATCCCCATTGATTAAGGACATACATTAAGCCTGGGGGAGTAGTGGGGAGTCACCTTTCCCAATTTTATTAGCAAAATAGGAATATAAAAATAAGCGCATGTTACTCCTATAGCCATTTTTTAGATGATTCAAAATAGGGAACTGGTACCCATGGAAGGAAGTATACCTTCCTTCCAGGGTAATATATTTCATAACAAAGAAGAAAAATAGAGCTTACGGGGGAGGAAGAGAGAACCTATCATACCTATTTTCATTATTTGTGACCACCAAATTATCACATTTTAAAAAAATCTCCTTCATGTACAACTTATAGTTGCAAGAGCTCTTCCTTTCAACTCTCTCACCTTCAAACGTTTAGGCTGTAGCTTCTGCTATCAACTTATGGTTCATGCATAATTTATTTCTCCCAATGGAAACATTGTCTTGGTGCTAGGAATTATAGAACTTTATAGGAAGAGTAGTGTTATAACCCTTCATAGCCTGGAAATTTGGCATGAAATCACCTCTACTAAAAATATCCAAAAGCTCAATATTCTGTAACAGTTCCCTACAATCTCCTATCTCTGAACACTTTAGACAATCCCCCATATTTTTGACCTCATAAAGATTCACCTATTTATTTGTGAGCATAAGAGGCCCACCCTTGCCAAATAGAAACAAAACCTTTTTCTTCTTCTTACCAGAATGGTAGTGAAGTTTCTCGAACATCAAAAATGTTTGGCTTTGGAAAGAATGAAAAAGATTGATATCATACCCTCAATTAAGACACAACATTTATGATTCATATAAAATATTTTGAGGTGATCCTTCATAATTTTAACAAGAAATCTACCTTTACACCAAACTCTTTTCAAGTGATAACATTAAAACCACTCTCAATATCATTAATGATATAAATATTATTTTGATCACCAACACTCAGCTTGAAGTTCCAAGTTGGCATCTCGCTAGCATCATCACTCAAGAAGGTTTAACTAAGATATCTAGGATATAATAAACCTGTGAGAGGTGAAAATTTAGTTATGAAGGAATACAATAATAATATTAAAGCATTCAATAACTAATAAATCAAGACTACACTCAAGATTGGACTGAAAAGGAAAACATAAAACAATAAGAAACTAAGGAAGTGAAAACCTCCCTATAACTTAATCCAAGCTCCCTTTTGATATTTTGATGTGTCCATGTTTATGGATGTGTGCTCAAGGATGGTACATGCTCCAAGATTCAAGATGTGTTGTTCAAACTGGCAATAAGTTTGCATAAAAGATAGATTAATTTGTGAAGGGAAGAGGTTCTATTTATAGGAAAATGGGCTCAGAATGAGTGGTTAGAATACAAAGATGAAGAGGGGTTAAGATGCACCTAGAAGAGAGCACAATAATTCTTCTTCTTTAAGTGTCTCTCATTGTGACAAGTGTCACAAGGAGAGTGGATGAGGAATGTGACCATCTTGGTCCATGTGCAAAGGGATAAGACAAGACTCTTAGAGATAAGGTGAGTAATAAGGGCTGTAAGAGCATTAATGAAGCATTTATGAGGGTCTTAATGATGTACATGGGTGAGGAGATAAGAGAGAGCATGAGAAAGTTGTTTTTGGGGAAGAGGTTGAATTCCTAATCCAAGGATTATGAATGTGACAAACTTAGGGAGAATTTAGGATTAGGGTTAGGGTTAAGAGGGATTGAGAAGTTTGACTTTGGGGTAGAGTTGAATTCCTAATCCAAGGATTAGGAATGTGACAAACTTAGGGAGATATTAGGATTAGATTTAGGGTTATGAAGCCATGTGCTTAAATAGAATAGACTTAACTATTTAAATCACAAGTGGAGGAAAAGAGGATAATATGAATTAAAATAAATGAATAAATACATTCATTCAATCTAATATGGGAAATGGGGTTTAATTAACTATTAGGCCATTGATTGCCATTTAATAATTATTCAGACTATAGCCAATTAAATGAATTAATTAGGTTAGGGGCTAACATAGATCAATTAGGTAATGACTGATTACTTAGTTGACAATGTCCTAGAAGGAACTAAATGTGATTACATGTGTTAATCAGATTTAGGTGTCTACAATTTTCCTCTCTTCAACATAGTGTTAGAATAATTCTATTTCAAATATTTTTTAAAATAATAGACAATGTGAAGATGTGACTTAGGCAACAACGCTGCCCAAGAATGATGCCTAGAAAAGAATTAGAATAGAATTTGACTAGGGTGTTGCCCCTTCGAGAGGGCGGCAGGAAGAAATAGTGAATCTCTGATAGTGTCTCAAAAAGACGGCTAAGAGTGACAAGAAAGGGTAAAGAAGAATAAGAAGAAGAAGAAGAGGGTGATAGTAGGTGATGTGGGATTCAAGTTTGCATCAAGGATGAGAGATGAGGTGTGGAGGATTAGGTATGGGATCATTCCTGGGGTGGAGAATTTTTATTGATAGGATAAGATTGTTGCTGGGGTTGATAGGATTTCTTTTTCTTGGGAGGGGATGGGGGGATTTTATTGAAGCTTGAGTGAGAGGTATTCCGGGAGGGAATACCACCATGTAGTTTGAGCACTTTTTTTGTTATAGAAATGCTAGAGAACATGCCAAGGTTACTATGAACATGAGGCCTTATCACTGGTGTTGCAGAGGACTGACACAAAAAACATGCGGGGATTGCCCCAGCATCATTTATGAGTCCCAGAAGAGCCATGGTGGAAATGATGCTAAATAATACCACAACAAAATGATATTTCCCAAGTGCAGGATGTGAACCCAAATGGATTACATACATGTAAGGGTCATAGCTGACTAATTCACAAAAACAAAACAAAAGAGAAAGTTTTGTATCCTAGGTGCATCCATTCACAACATACCATGATATAAAGAATCATTGAAACCTTGAGGAGGAGAAAAACTGAAAGAAATCAGGAATGATAGTCAAGAACCAAAACCAAATTTCAAGATAAAAAATTCAACAAAAAGATGCCTTTTTCTAGAGAGATCAACGATATGGAATTTTTATTGGAGTCAGGTCAACAAGAGGAAGGATACATCCTACAAGGTCTTGCTTCGATGGAGAGGATGATGATTGGATTTAGGTCAACATGAAGAAGTATACACCATACAAGAACCCATTTCCATGAATATGTCAATTGTGTATCTGATTGGCAAAAAGATGTATTGAGATCAAATTGCTGAAGCATGATTTTGTCAAAAGGAACTTGCTGAAGCACAAGATGCGAAACACAACTGGATCACTTTTTGCAAGGAGACCGACCAAGGATGCAAGATATTTACAAGAGGGACTAGACACAAGACTAGATTGACACAGAAAATATATTTATAGGATTGAAGCTTAGGGATTGGGATGAGATGAGGACAATTGCATGATGTTGCCCCGGTTGAGCCAAAAAGCCAAGATAGAAGAATAGTGGATGGGGTGCTCTAGATGTGAGAATGATGTAAGCCCAAAGAAAACACAAGGATTCGGAAGGATGAATCCCAATGATGATGAGTGGATTGTTATCAAATCTTGCAGCAAGGCTAAGGGTGTGCTTGGATGGGCTAATTTTAGTAGAGGAATGGATGGATAGTTGAAGGATTGTGGATAGGAGAGGAGGATTGGGAAGTGATAGGTGGATACAAGAAGGTCTCCAAGGACTATGTCACCAAGGAAAAAAATGCCCCCACTTAGGATAGGTCATGCATGTGAGGAAGAATTAGGAGGGGGTATGATAGGATGGAAGAGAGGATAACAAGAGGATTACATAGTGGAATGAAAGATAGGATGAAGGGTGGATAAGGGATGAAGATAGTGGAGAAAGATAAATGAAAGGAAGGATGGGCGGATAAAATAATAGTTGGATAAAGATGGGAGATGGGAGATGGATGTCAAGAGACCTCAAAAATAATGTAGATATGGTGGCCTATATATTTCTCATCAAGATCGAGAGGATGATGGAGGAAGTTAAAAGGACAAGACAAGATATGGATGGTAGATGGATGGTGGCCATAAAGAATTGCCCCCAAGTGTGAAGAGAAACTGGATGGAGGAACTACACATGACGCTTATTTACCAGGTTTTCATCATGGTACTTGTCCAAGGCGCTTGTTTTATAATTTTTCACTAGTGGACGAATTGATTTCTCTTTCTTATTTATTTTTATTTTTTTGCTTCTTTTACTGTTTTTACTTTTTTTTTGGTTTTCTACTTTTTCGTGTTGATCACAATATGTTGGGACAACTTTATGTGGGATGAGTGACTTAGGAAAATGAAGGTATGAGATAGTTATGTGGCAGGAGATATGTGGGATAGGGGATATGATAGTTGGAAGTATTCCGATAAAATGATGGAAAGGGAGTGGGATAGAGGGATGCTGTCAGGATCAATATTGGCACATGTTGTGAGGGATGTAGGAAGAGTGAATGTGAAGTGGATGGTACCTGTGGATGCGATGTGGGAATTATGGTAGGAAGTTGTGGGACATAAGGACCCAAAATAGATTTTGAAGATGGAGGAGAGGAATGCTCAGCTAGAGGATTAGTAACCTCGGATGCCACAATGGAGTTTTCTTTTAGATGCATGTCATATTTTTTCTTTTGGATCCACATAGTTTTTTCTTTTTCTTTTGTGGGATTTTGTGGCCTATGGGATGTAGTGCATTCTTTGATTGGATTTTATTTTTCTAGAGCATGTCGTTTGATTTGAACATGACAATATTTAGATTGTGGATATGTACCTTTATGCATTGGTGATTTGGCATCCAAATTATAGTGAGTAGCATTAGAAGAGATATGAGAACTTGCATGAGATGGAGGAAATATGGATGGAGTGGTGGAGGGAGGATGGTGGATGGGGCACATGGGTATGTGCCTTTGTTGATCCTAATTGGGAATGTAAGTGATGGGATTTTTTATATTGGATTGATGGATGAAGGAAGGACTAGGATAAGATGTGGGATGAGATTTTGGGATATAGGGGCCCAAAATGAATTGAGAGGAGGAAGGAGGAATATGGTAGGTTGTATTGGTTTGCAAGGATGGAGGAGAGGGGATGGTGTTATCTGCCTTAGAGGGATGATAGGAAGATGTGATGGAAGGTTTGAAATCCCTTTTGAACTTTGCATTAGTTGTACCAATAATTTTGGATCAAGGAGCTCGAGGTGTATAGCCAATACCACAAAATTTTGGATGTATTTTAACATGAATGGACTCTAGAGTACCTTTCTCATTAGGCCTATGCCTTTACCTTTATAATTCCATTTTTTAAGCATTTGAGTCAAGGTAGGATACTTTTCAGTGAAGGAAAAATATGTGAGTCCACTATCAGGTGGATGGAAAATGGTGGAGATGTAATCAATGAATTATATTTTAAGAAAACCACCGTAGATGAATGTGAGTGGACCAAGGTGATTGAGTAATTCTGGTGGGATAATTGGAATTGGGAGTGATAAAGGAGGATGAAGGGGAAGGAATGGGATGCTTGGATCTTGACTCAGCTAGGGTAATAGATTTAGAGTTGGAGGAGATAGAATGGTAGTATCTTGATATGAAGGAGTGGATGCATTAGGAAGTGGAGTGGATGGGATGCTTGGATCTTGAATCAGATGGGGTAATGGATCTAGAGTTGGAGGAGATGAAATGGTACAATATTCATTCAATTCAATGGATACTTCAACATTCTTTTGGATAAGATCTTGACATGATTGGGTTGGTGTGGATGTTGCAGTGGGGGATCTATGGATGGATTATTCAAATGAGTTGGATGGATGGATTACGCAAATGGGTTGGATGAATGGATGGATTCTACAAATGGTTTGGATGAATGAATGGGAGATTCTTCAAATGGTTTTGATGAAGGGATGGGTGATTCTGTTAGAGAGGGAAGAAGGGTGGATGCATGAGTTTCATGGGATAGGGTGTGGATAGTGGCAGGAGGAGAAGATGGGGATAAAGATTGGATGAATTCAATGGATGAGGGGACTTCAATGGTGCTAGGAGACAGAAGAGGATCAAATTATGAGATCTAGAAAGGAAATAATAGGTATGGGAGATGGTAGAGGATAAAAAGGGATGAGATCTAGAAGGGAAATTATAGGTACATGATATGGAAGAGGAATGCTAGGTGTGTGGGGTGTAAGAGGATAAAAAGTATGAGATCTGGAAGGGCAATGATAGGCACGGGAGATGGAAGAGGAATGCAAGGTGTGGGAGATAGAAGGACTTCATCACTAGTGTTGTCCCATGGAGGAGTGATATAACATGAATCATCAACTGTAAGAGATGGATTTTGTTATGGATTCCTTGTGAAACTCCTTGGAGACTTATGTATCAGATGGTCAGAAGATGGTATGGTGAGATAGTTCACATAGGTAGGTGTGACAGTGTCCTGTGAACTTGATTGACTAACTGATAGGAGAGGAGGCATGAATTGGGGTATGTAATATGTGTTAATGTATCTAGGAATTGGAGATGGTAGATTGGGATAAGATGGGGTAGATGGGTAGGATAGATTGGATGGTAGATTAACAATAGTATGGGGATCATAGTGATGGTTTGGAGGAAATGGAGGACTAGGATTAGGGATTTGAACATGGGTTGGAGGATAATGAGATGGTGGATTGGGATTAGGGATGTAGCTATTATTGTTGTTGTGAAAATAAGGAGGGTGGGATATGTACATGGGATAAGATGGAGGCACGAATGTATAAGAAGGAGATTTGGATGGAGGATAAGAAGAATTTCCTTGGTCAAAGGTATGATAAGGAGTGCTAGTGGGTATGCATGTAAGCATGATGGGATATTGTAGAGGAATGAATGGAGCTTGGAGGATTATTGGAGAGGGTTTGTTAAGGATTTCCATGTATGCATCATGATCATCAAGACCTTCATAATCACTAGAATAGGATGCTGGGGTGAGCTTGCTAAAGTTTTCAAAGTATGCATCATGATAAACAAGACCTTCATCATCACTAGAAGATTATGAAAACATGATGGGATAGGATGGAGGAATGGCTGGAGTTTGAATGATATTTGGAGCAATCTTGCTAAGGTATTCAAAATAGGCATCATGATCAACAAGACTCTCATCATCATTGGAATAAGATAAAGACAAGGAAGAGATATTGTAAGACCAGAAAAAGGCATAATAAGCATATCTAGGTAACCACCAAACCCTAAACAATATGCAAACCTATCTAATCTAAGATTAGAGCCATTGAAATAGGAATTCATAAACAAAATGCAATAAACACATAATAAATCCCTTCAAGTGATGCTCAAATGCTCTCCTTTCTTCTCCATAGAGTAGATTATTGTTGCTCTTTTGCCTATGAAAAAATTGCACAAGTGTTGAAAAGCCAAATTTGATAGCAATAATACTAAGAGATAGTGGTTCTAAATTTAAAACAGAAAATTTGAAATAGAGAATTACATCTCAATTTATAGAAATGAGAGACAATTGAAGAATTAGAATGCATAAATCAATGGATAATAGAGGGAAAAGGAGGTAGGAAATTGGAAGCATGATAAAGGGAGAATTGAATGAGGAAATAGGAAAGATATAATGAAGCACCTTAATAGGGATATGAATCACAATTAAGGGATATGAAAAAATAGGTGGGATTAGGAGGATTTAATTTAATATATAAATCAATACTCCTCACAAATCAAAATTAGCATTTATGAAATTATAAAATCCCATAAATTAGAATTAGCCAATTAATTAATTAAAAATTAATTAATTGTGAAGACTTAGGATAAGAATGAATAAATATTATTTATTCATAAAGAATAGTGACAAATCGTAGTTTATTCATCCCAAGAGGATAAATGAGTGAATTATCAATCAAATTGAAGGTATTAATGTACAATTGAATTGATTTTGATAATATTGATAGAATTATGATAGCTTTGAGGGATTGATGAACTTTGACAATGTGCCCGAATAATGATGTTTGAAAATGATTGAATAGCATCAATGAACTTTGATGATGCCATAAGATTGATTGAAAGAGATTGATAAGCTATTGATATGAGTTTGGAATGATCTTAGATTGATTAGAAATTGATTAGAACTCAGTTGGATTGATTTAGGATGATGATCAATTTAGCCAAAATGAGAGAAATGTTAGTAATTGATGACATGGAAGAATGAAACAATATTAGTGAATAGAATATGTGTTAAAAGGCGACACATAGGTGTGAACCATTTTTAGCTGTCTACATTTTGCCCCTCTTTGATATAATTCAAGAGAACAAGATTTTGATAATAAATGATGTGATCCACTATGTGTTATGCCTGATTACCAAGTTTTTATGACACATAGCTGTCCAAGGCACTTAATTGTCAAGTTTTCACCACTGGAGAATTTATTTCTCTTTAATTTTTTGATCTTTTTTTTTTTTTTTTAATGTTTTTTTTATCATCAAGGTGTCTGTTTACTAGATTTTCACCAAGACAATGATTTTTTTAGGACTTTTTATACTTTTTAATGGATTTTTTTAGATGACTAGAATGAATAACCTACTGTCAGGCATAGAATCACTTGAAGTGAATGATGTTTATGGGATCATTGAGGGGTTATCCTTCATGAGTAGATAACTGATACACCCCAGAACTGAAGGATACCGTAAAAATATAGGGACCTTGACATGTGACTGCAAACTTCCATTTTTGTTGCGATCTATACCTACTTTCTGATTTTCTTTTAGTACTAGATCTCCCACCTAGAACTGGCATTGGTGGATTTTCTTGTTGTAGCTCCTCTTGAGCCTTTTCTAATAAACAACTAGGTGGTCATATGCTTGCTGATGCTTCTCATCTAGTAGGTCTAATTGTGTGAGCCTAGCTACTCTGTAGTCTTCATCATTGACTAGGCCTCTCAGTGATACCCGGAGTGATGACAATTCAACCTCAATTGATAAGACAACTTATGCACCATAGACAAGGGAATATGGAGTGGTGCCTATGGGAGTGTGATAGGAAGTACGATATGTCCAGAGGTCGGGGTTAATTTTGAGGTTCCATTCATGACCAGTATCATTGACAACCTTCTTGAGAATCTTGAATAGGGTTTTATTGGTTTATTGGTTCCCTCAGCTTGGCTGTTACCTTGGGGGAAGTATGGACTAGAATCACTGTGATGGATATGGAGGCACTTGCACAAATCATCTACATGCTGGTTCTCAAATGGTGTTTTTTGATCCATGGAGATGGTGGATGGGATGCCAAAGCAGTAGATGATATGGTAGGATGAACTTGGAAATTTGGATTCCTATTGTAAGGGTGAGTGGGATTTCTTAAACCCACTTTGTGAAGTAATTAGTGGCCGTGATGATGTATGTATGACTTTTAGAAGACATGGGGTGATCTTACCAACAATTTATAATCCCCAACAAGAAAAGGGATAGGATGGAACAATGGGATGTAGATTTTGTGTTGGTGCATGTATCAGATTAGCATGCTGCTGAAAAGGTAGGCACTTCTTGACAAATTCTCAAGCATCATGTTCCATGGTAGGCTAGTAGTATCTGATCCTAAGAAGTTGTTTGGAAAAGACCATGACACTTGTGTGGGCACTGCAAATTCTAGTGTGCACCTCTCTCAACACCTAGATGGATTCAGTTTCATCTAGACACCTAGAGACAATGTTGTTATAGCCTCGATGATAGAGAGTGTTATCCATAATAGTGTAGCCGGAGGCTCTAAGAATTAGGTTCTACTATTGGGTGTTTGTTAGGTGGGGGGATATGATACTATTTTTTAGATAAGTGTGGATGTCATGGTACCTTCAGGACTAGGGATGAACCAAGACACATACCTGATTAATGTCATCATTCTCATATGTGGGTGCATAAAGTTGCTTGACTAAGAATTCATACTACGTGGCGTCATGTGGAATTTCCAAGAGGGATCTGATAGTAGCCATTACATCGGTGGGCTTGTTTTGTAGGTGTGGTACTTGCATGATATGAAGGTTGAGAAAGTGCTCCTTCATTTTATCCACCATTTCTTTGTAAGGCAGTAGTTTGTCATCTTTTGTTTGGAATTCATCTAAGGATCTGTTGATGATTAGTTGAGAATCACCAAAGACCTGTATGTTAGTTATGTTCCATTGGATTTATATGCTAAGCCCAATGACGAGTGCCTCATACTCTTATATGTTGTTCATGTAGGGAAATCCCAGTTTCAATGATTTAAAGATGTAGTTTCCTTGTGGGGTAATGAATATTATGCATGCACCTGAATCATGGGATGTGTAAGATCCATCAAAATAGAGCTTCCATGCTTGTTGTTCTTCTATCATGAACAAGTGGTTGTTGGGGAATTCCATGACTAGAGGATAATGATTGAATAGAGATGCCTCTGCTAGCTGATCTGCATTAACCTACCCCTTAGTTTCTTTTTTGTCAACATATTGGATATAAAATTCACTTAGGATCATAACCCATTTAGCCATTTGTCCTATGAGAGTTTTCTTTGAGAGAAGGTACTTGAGGGGATCTACCTTTGAGATGATCTTGATGGTGTGACAAAGCATGTAACGTTGAAGCTTATGAGTAGAAAAAACCACAGCTAGGCATGCCTTCTCCATGGGTGTGTAATTAAGCTTGTAGCCTATCAATGTGTGGCTGATATAATATATTGCTCTCTCTTTTTCATTGTCATCTAACTGGGCAAGGAGTGCCCCTAGAGCCATGGTTTTTGTAGAGATTTATAGAATGAGAGGCCTACTTGGTGTAGGTGGTACTAAGATGGGCATATTTTCCAAGTATCATTTGATATTTTTAAAACTTTGCTAACATAGAGGATCCCATTTTAAGTTGCTATCTTTTCATAAGAGATGTGTGAACGGCTGGCATTTATCAGTGAGCTGTGAGATGAAGCATCACACTGTTTGAAGTTTTCCCTATAAGGTACACAACTATCTGAGTGTCTTAGGTGGAGGCATATCCAAAATGGCCTTTACCTTTTTAGGATCAATTTCTATACCCCTATGTGATACAATGAATCCCAAGAGATTTCCTAATGTCACCCCGAGGACACACTTCTTAGGGTTGAGCATTAGGCCATAGTGACCAAGCCAATCAAATACAGATTCCAAAATAGCTAGGAAAGCTTCTCTTTTAATTTATTTGGCCAGGCTATCATCCACATAATCTTCAAGGATCTTGTGGATCATGTCATGGAAGATGAATGTCATGGCTCTCTAATATGTTGCCCCTACATTCTTCCAACCAAATCACATCATGTTGTAGTAGAAGGTGCCCCAGGGGGTTGTAAATGATGTCATGTGTTGATCTTCTTTTGCAATTCACATCTGATTATACCCAGAGAAACTGTCCATGCGTGAAAACATCTCATGTCCCAATGTGAGGTCTACTATCATGTCAATGTTTGGTAGTGGGAAGTCATCTTTGGGACATGCCTTTTTGAGGTCCCAAAACTTTGTACATATTCTGATTGATTTATCAGGTGTGGATATGGCCACCATGTTGGAGACCTATTCAAAATAGTCAATGGAATGAATGGTTTTATCTTGGAGTATCTTTTTTTAAATATGATTTGACTAGTAGTGCTACCTTGGGGTGCATCTTCAAAAGTTTCTGCTTTACTGGTTTGACATTTGGATCCATGGCTAGATGGTGAACCACCAAATTAGGGTCTAATCTCGGCATGTGGGAATAATACCATGCAAAGTTGTCTATAGAGTCCCATAGAAGAGAAGTGAGAGCTATTTCTTCTCCTTCTATTAGTGAAGATGCGATGTACATGATGTTGGGGTTCTCTTCGGTACCCAGGTAGATAGGCTTGGTTTCTTTGATGAGGATAGATTACTGCTCAGGTTTGTAATCATCGATGAGAGGAAGAGGAGGGTCTACATCCTCTGGCACCTCAGAGAGGTTTTTTCTAGTGGATACACCCTTGGTTTTTACCTTTTTTTCAATCTGATAGTACCCTAGAGGAGTTTTCACTAGGGGATCAAATTTTCTCTTTTCTCTTTTTGTTTTCTATTTCACTTTTACGGTAGAAGTCATACTCTTCCCCAAAGTATGCCTTTGGATCCAATTTGTAGTGATGTGTTGAAACTTGACCCCAATCATTATTCTATTCAACTGCTGCCATGAATCTTAGGAGTGCGTCCTCGCTTTGGAACTTGTCAATGTGTACAATGATTGGTTGGTCCCATTCTATGAGTTTAGGATGTAGGAGGGGCAAATCAATGAAATTAATACTAAGTTGGTGTAGGACATAGTTGCCCAGGAAATTTTCATCATCAAGAACATCGTTGTAAGCTCTCACAATTTTATCTTCCGGTGCATCTTTGATTTCAATGATAATTTCACTAAGGGTATTGCGATAGGTGTAGTTGTTCTTGTTGGTGCCCCTAGTCATGGCATATCTAAGACCAAGGCCTTAATTTTTTTTACTGGGTGGGTACAAGAGAATTTTTCATGTCGTGTTCTTCATAGCCCAAGCTGCCTCCTTGATAGTTCCACTTTTTTGTAACCAGTTTGTGAGTTGTAGGGTATTTTTCCTTAAATTAATTAAGGAGACCTTTGTCTAGGGGTGGAGGATCCTTATAAAGGCACTAGTTTATATCTGGTGCCATCTCCTATCCATTCAAAATTCCATGGGAAATGAAAGTAGTAGGGCCTAATTTTTTTTGTGTATGGCTTATTTTGATCTATTGTGTTTTTTTTTGGGCTTCCTTGGGTATGTGGATTGGATGACAAGGCTCCCACTATGAAGGTGTCAGATAGGTTGTACTCTCCACAACCCTTGTTTTTTATCTTGACTATGGAAAGAGTCAATGAGAGGATTGTCTCTTGATCTAAATGGGTTCAAGAAGAACTGGCGACAAAGGTGCCAATGTCAATCCTAGGACAATGATTGGAATTTGGGAAGGAGGCCTCCAATAAACAATAGTATGCAAAGGGTTTTGAATTTGCATGGATGGTGACTTTAGTTCTGTTATGTGGGAATTTGATGCACTGATGCTATGTGGATGGGACATCTTGCATAGAATGGACCCATGGGCATCCAAGGAGGATATTGAAGGGAAGGTCAACATCAACAATGTGACATACTGTATCTTGGACTATAGGGCCCATTTGGATGGGTGATGAGATTGTGCCTTCAGAAGTGCAGTCCAAATTGTCATAGGCTTTGATGGTGATGACATCATTCATTATATCTACTTTAGTACACCCCAACTGATTGATAAATTTCAACAAACATAGATTAAGGGCCAAACCATTATCTATCATGACTTGCTTGATGGAATAATCCTTAACTATGATGACAATGTGGAGAGGAAGGTTGCGATCAGGTTCTTCAGAAGGTATGTCTTTTGGTTTGAAGGAAATCCCACAAGATGTAGATAGGTGGACAACAAGGTTTTGGAACTACGTGGGGTTAATGTCACTGGGGACACATAATTATTGTAGGGATTTGTTGAGGATCTCTAGATGGACATGCGAAGTGCAGAGGAGATCCATGATTGAGATTTGGGTAGGGATATTTCCTAGGTGTTCTAATAGGTTGTATTGGGTACCAATAGATGGAGTGGTACTAGCACCTGCAACTGATATTCTATCTTGACAAGTGGTAACTGCACATTGGCTATCTGTGCCCTTGAAATGAATGACATTGACAAAGGACTTGACTTGGGATATGCAGAAGATGAGGTTATCATAGTTGATGTATGTATAGGTATAATCCTTTCTATCGACATTGTCTCCTTTCATTCCTTTCCCTTGGTTGGAGGGTTGAGCAGGGTTGGCAGGTCTTTTGTTGGAGTTGTGTTCAGGAAACAAATTTTGCTAGATTTGAAGGCTTACATTTGAGGATGGTTGGGAAAAAGAGTCTACTGGGATCTCATCTTAGTCAATGAGTTCTTGGATGTAGTGTTTCAGCTTCATGCATTTGATGGTAGCATGCCCCTTAATGCAATGGTAGTAACACTATTCAATATCTTTGGACCATGGAAGCTTAGGTATTGATTCATTAAATGATTATGTTTGTGGGTACACGATAAGATTAGCCTTGGATATCCTATGGAAGATGACATCTATGGGCTCAACCAAGGGGGTAAACATGTGTTTTGGTGCATTTTGGGCTCAAGGCTTGGGTTGTCCACGTGGGACTGATATAGCATTTGTCTTATTTATAGGAGCTTGGTAGTTAGGTTGATAGATGTCCCAGGAGGGGGATAGATAGAAAAAAATGGGGGGAGTGTGTTGTTTGGTATGCAAGTTGATGATATGATGGAGCGGGTTGTTGATACATGGGTGGGGGCTGTGGATACACTGGTGGTATCTGCTGATAGTTTTGAGTAGGTGCGTTGGGACTCAACAACATGACCTAAACATGTTTGGTGTTAGTGGCTCCCTCAATGACTACATTCTTTTTTTTGTTCTAATATCATGATCAATCATTTTTTTTAATGTCAGGATGGGGTTCTTTGTAATGCTTGATGGCACAGTCTTCCATGAGAACCCATTCAATATCAATTTCTTTTCCTCAAATTTTATTATAAGTCTATAGGCACTTCATGCGCATGTTTTGGGCTATTTTGGGATGGAGATTGTTAATGAAGATCATAGTGATATGTTTCTCTCAAGGTTGATATGACAATATCATAGTGAGTCCCTCTCAATGTTGTAGGTAGTCTTCCAAGCTTTCCCTTCCTTTATGTTTGGAGTTACATAAGTCTAAGAGGGAGAGCTCATTCTCGATGTTATGCACATATTAGGCCACAAATTTCTCTCATAGTTTCACAAATGTGGAAACTGTGCCATAGGGGATTTTGTAGAACCACTCAAGAGCGGTTCCTCCCAAGCTCTTAGGGAATAGACACATGAGGAAATTTTCACTGTAATCCACTTCTTGGCATACCATGTAAAATTATTTGACGTAGCTGATGAGATCTCTCCTTCCCCTATATTTTTCAAACTTGGGTGTCTTAAAGTGTTTAGGGGAAGGGTATAGTGGTGATAGATCGATAAAATGAGTAGGGATAAACCTCTTCAAACTTGAATGTTTTAACCTTAGTCCCTGGTTTTAGCTCCTTGAGAGTGTTCTTCACTTCTTCCCAATCATGATTGATTTCTTGGCAAGGTTTATTAACTTTGATTGTATTGGTTCCCTGGATGTCATATGGATCAAATGGTGTTGGTGAATATGGGGGAATTTGTGGAGGATACTGTGGTGTGCGATAGGGAGATCGATGAGAAGCATAGATAGGTTGTTGTGATGGTCACTTTTTTAGAGTAGGATACTATTGTGGATTGGATGGAAGTGCTTGATATTATTGCTGATGCGGTTGATAGTAGGTCTATGGTTGCTGAGATGTTTGATAGGTGGAGTGAGTATGCGTTGTGCCTATGTGAGGTATTTTTGATGTGTTGTGGGGTATGTAGGATAGGTGTGTTGTGGTGGAATTATCCCAGTATGTAGAGTGACATAATTGATGTTAGATGGAATGCTTGATGATTATGGAGGTGGAACAATTTGGGATGTGGCTGAAAGTGGTATGGCTACGTAGTTGGTGAAGTTAGGTTGGTACTGCTGAGTAGGCAGGGTGACATTTTGCATAGGAGAAAAAGGATTAGCACACTACTGTAGTGATTATGCAGTGAAGGGATTTGTGCCTTGTGTCAGTGGTTGTTGTTGCTAGATAGGTTGGGTAGTGGTTTGTGTAACTACGAAGGGGTTGAGTTGTTATTGTTGTATTTGGGATGTGAATGGGTTAGCATTCTACTGCTACTATTATTTCTTCTGAATGGATTAGATAATAGGTTGTGTGGTGGCCAAAGGATTGGTGGACATTTGTTGTGCTTGAGAGGTGGGTGGATTGGTGCTCTACGTCTATATGGGGATACATAAGGGTTGCATGGCATCTTGCAACTAGTTTTAAGAGGAATATGGAGCATTTTCAATTGTTTGACTGACTTGTGAAGCTTGTGGTAGATGGTTTGGATTTTATTGTGTTTGCAAAAGAAGCGCTGGAAGATACTGTGATTTTGTTGCTGGTTGAGCATGGAAGGTGGGCCCTTGTGGAAATACAGGCTGATTGTAAGCTCCCATGAGTGGCATGCCCATAGTGAATTATGGTTGTTGTTGATGTGATGTGGGGATGAAAGGTAGAGTAGAGGTAGGTATCATGGCATTTATGGTTTGTGTATTTTGCGGTTGCAAGCTGGCTGATGCAGTTTTGATGGGTTGAGTAGTGATTGGTGGAATACTGGTTTTCTAGGTGTTGACTGCTGGTTGTGGGAATTGTACAACAAAGGGTGGAATTGTTTGTGATGCTTGAGAAACTATGTGTTGGATATGTGGTGGTGCTTGGGTAGCAATGGGAGGTACTGATTGGGATTCTAGTGGTGGATTAGGAGGTGGGGCTCCCATGACTAAAAAGAGGGTGGATTGAGGCATGGTGTGCACAATAGATGAGTGGATGGAAGGTTTCATCATCTGTGATATGAGAGAACCCACTTGTATTTCTCATTTTAGGGGATTGAAAACTCCATGCCTTACTAAATGAGGGATCTCTCCTAGGAGTGACATAGGTCTTGTGACTAAGGTGGGTGTGATTCTAGATGGTATTTGGATTCCTTGTTGCTAAATTTCTGCAAGTATGTTGTGGCTCTTGTGCCCTATGATGGCGCTAACCATGTTAGCATGTCCCAAATGGTTCATGAATGTTTCCATAGTGCTCAATGTAGGAACCTTGTTTGTGTCCACCCAGATGTGCTCGATTTGTGTGTTGTGCCAAGGATCAAAGGAAACCATGGTGTTAGTGTGGTCAATCATTGGATTGGATGAACTAGCTGCAAGATTAGGGTCCATGTCCTTCCTCTTCTTAGTGGATAGTATTGTAGGTGGCATGAAATGAATACCCTAAGGGGATATGAGATGCAATATTTAATGCAGGCATTTTCCTAGGAAGCTAAGGATGATGGTGCTATGATTAGGATTTGAGACGATGCGTCTAAGATGATGAGTATCTCCTAAGGATTAATGATGACTTTCTATACCCACAGATTAAGGGTTTCTTTCCTTAGTGTAAGATCAAGTGGATGTGATTTTCTACCTAGGACAAGTTTGTGGTCTTTGGTGGATGGGATTCTCTGTCGATGTGAACCAACCTTTTGGTCAAGGTGATGAGGTTGCAAATAAAAAGGAGATTATCCTAAACAACGCTTATTTTAAGGACACCTAAAGATGGGGTTTGATTAAGATGTAGGTTCTAATAAAATTAAAATGGGATGAAACACCAAGTGATGGATGTGATTTGGGATGATTTGGATGACGATTAGGATGATGCTAGGTTCACTAGGATTGGATTGAAGTACGCTAAATTATGCTAGGATAAGTGTGTGATGTATTTCTAAAGATGACACCTAAGGGAAGCCCAAAAATTCATGCTAAGTGATCCTAAGAAGAGGAGGAATGACTGATTGTTGAGATGATCTAGCTAGTCATATTGTTCAAATGTAATGAAGGTAGTGTACAGATGATATTTTCCTCAAAAGAAAGCAACCTTCTTTTTGTATATTACTTTTTCAAATTCCTCCCATTTGTGAGTTTCTTTCTTGATGGAATAAATGATGTGTTGATACTTGTTGGCCTCTCGAGTTGTGTTATCCCATTCTCTGTGCACAGTGGGTAATGGAGCTTTCACTTTCTTGTGTTTCACCAAATTGGAAATGAGCATAGTTGTGATAATGTTTTTCAAAAGGATCTCTTCCTAGGACTAGGTAGTGACTACAACAAGTGTACCTTTGATATCTGTGGAACAATGTTATTTTTTTTTCAGTCAGATAAATTTTGAGAAAACAATCTTGCAAGGGACAAAGAAGCCTTACAAGAAGCACACAATTTTGATCTCTTTGGAAAAAGACTTTGGACCTTTTATTTTTCTATGTTCAACAATTCTTTTCATGGGTTTGTAAAATCAAATACATGTATAATAAATTTATACCTAAGGATTTGGTGAGCTTGAAAACCTTTTCCCAAAAATGTAGGTACACACACAAGAGTTAATCAAAATACATCCATCACCAAACACACAATGGCTCCATTCATGATGTCGTATTAGCCATCTCCAAATGATCAAGGTGGCACAAATGTGCAAGTGATCTTGGGGAAGTTTCTATCTTTCTTGCACAACCGATTATCAAGATTTCAGAGGTAAACCAGGTAGGTTTCTAGTTAACACTTTCTTGTGAGATTTGTGGCATCCCTGCAATTGGTTTGTATGTTTGTGAGTCACTTAAGAGCCTAGTTGACCATGCCATATTCTAGGGAAAAATGTATATATTAAAAACTAGTTTGATAAGGATTATAAAGCAAGCTTATAGACACTCACAAAACTAATCAACTACAACATATAAGATTAGACCAAAAAGGAAGCCAAAAACAAATACCAAGCAAATGAAAACCTCACAAATACTTTAGCAAGAACCTCCTTTTGTTGAATATATGTTGTCCAAGATGGTTTGGATGTGTTCTCATAACATTTTCTCAAGATTCAATGGGTGAGGAGATATTTTGGCATTATTATGGTATGTTGATGATTTTTGGCTCTTAAAAGGGTATTATAACTTTGTAATGCTGGTGGATGATTTGTGAAGGAAATTAGGTTCAATTTATAGGCAAATGGAGGCTTGAATAAATGGTTGTGATGCAAACTTGAGGGAGGGTTGAGATGCATTTGAGAGAGAGACCATGTATTGTGCTTTCTCAAATGCCTCTGATTGTGACAAGTGTCACAAGGAGAGAGATTTGGAAGAATGGGGGAAAGTGACCATTTTAGGATATTTGAGAGGGGACAATATCTGAAAAGAAGGATGGAGTGTGGAAGAGGGATGTAAGAGCATTTAAGGAAGACTTAATGAGATATTAATGGGGATTTGAGTTATGTGAAAATAGGTTGAGTTTGGGGTTGGGGTTGAGTTCTTAATCCTTGGATTAGGATTGTGCACATTCTTAGGGGGTGATTAGGCTTAGGTTTAGAGGAAAAGTGGGGTGATTAAGAAGATGTGATGGGAGGAGAGAGAATGAGAGGAGGGGTTAATTATTTAATTAGGGCCAATTAACTAATAAGGAAGGGTTAGTATGTAAGAATAGGTCAGGTTGAGTTGGAACCTTGGGTTAGGTGGTTGAGCATGGTTAGTTTAGGGGTTAAAGTTAGGAGCCATGTGGTCAAATTGAATTAAATAGAATATTTAATTCGCAAGTGGGATACTAGGAGAACTATGAATTAAGTTAAACAGATAAACATATTCATTCAACTTAATAGAGGAAAAGGATTCAATTGATTATTAGACTATGGGTTGTCTTTTAATAATTAATTAAATTAATTAGGCTAGGGGATAACATAAATTAATTAAATAAACATGTAATTATTTAATCAATAATATTCTAGAAAGGTACTAAATTTAATTAAATATGTTAATCAAATTTAGGTGTCTACAATAAGTAGTATGAGTTATTCCCTTTGTATGTTGTGGTTCTCCCTCTTGATTATTGGGAGAAGAACATAAGTTCACATACATTCCAATCTCTAAAGGTTTATAATCCTTAGGGAAAGTTTCACTATTTTCTGGAACAGTATTGAAAACCTTCCCTATAGTTGCACTTATAATTTTTGGCTTCCATGATGGGGGAGCACCACTTGTTCCTGTATTTATTGATGGGTATGTAGTACTCAAAGTATTATGAAGCTCATCGTCAAATTTTTCCTTGGGATTCTAATTCGTCCAGCATCTTGTGACTTTCTTTCTCATCTTGTATTATTTGAAAATATAAAAAAATTCTCCTCAGCACTGGTGCATAGCTTTGAGTTGCCAACCAATATAAACTGGGAAATATTTTTATGGAAAATTGTAAGATAAAATTTTACAATGTCAAGTGCTACAAAAAAGCTTGACTCCTCACAAGATATAAATCTTGGATGACAAATATTTATATCTAGGACATAAAACAATATCCTTCTACCAAAAATATGAAAATACAATATCAACTTTGTGCAATCCAATGAAAAAAATAACTAGAATGAAATCAATAAGGAAAGGTTCAAGCTCAATGATAATCCTTATAAATTATGCAATCACTACATAACTCCCTAGTAGAGTCTCTATTTTGTTGGTTCCCAAAATGGTTTTACGCTTCAATAGATACCAATACAATATGATGCAAGGACTTCCACAACTTAGGTATCTTACCCTTTAACACCCTACTATCCTTTGAAGAGGGAGTTACCATAAAATAATCCACACCCTAAGATAGACTCTCCAAAAATCTATTTAAAATGTATGACAAAGATTGATGGTCCCTTCACAACATCTCCCTGCCTACTAAGGGTCTAAGGGCCTCTTTTGACATCATCTCACCCTCAATTATTCCCTAAATCAAAGTGACACCATCCAAATGGATTTAGTCCCAAAATGTCTCAAACAAACTACACCATGCATCCAAATAGGTTATACAACTCTTCTATTGGCACTTGCTTCATAAAGTCCTAATATGGCTAGTAGACCTATCCGGCTAGTTTTTAGGACACAACCCTAAATTCCTACAAGGGACCAACAAACAAAAGACCACTTCCTGATTCCCTTTTGGGACATCCACAACCTCCTAAATTTATTTGCTCTAATTCTCTCAACGAGGGAATCAACTAAGAAAAATACCAAAGACTTAATGGGGTAATTAGGTCTAGATTTACAAGGGAAACATCATCACCACTTGTTTATTTTGCTATAAAATAATCTTACCTTCAAGGGGCATCGAAAACATCACTAAATCCAAAGGTACATCCTTTTGTTAGACCCCTATAACTTCAATTTATACTATTAGATAGTAGGTAGCCACATCCAAATGTCCACCTAGGGCATAAGTTTTCCACTTGATCCCTGCATCTACATAACACAAGTTTTAATAATCTTAAAATTCATAGGCCTAACTTGTATTTTATAGAATATCATTAATTATTTATGGTGGATATACAAGTTATGGCCATTTGACTTTGAAACCCTTATTTCAGATGGTTTCTCAGAATTCTACAAATCAGTGCACTAAGAAGTTGAATAATCTCCACCCTAGGTCACTTAAAATACGTCACACCAACTTTAAGTGAAATATAAAAGAGTGCATAAGGTTTACAAACCAGTCTGAAACTACATCCAATCCGTACATGTCTAGAAGATAATATTTTGTAGTAAAAATTAACAATTTTAATTTCTTTTTCTTCTTCAATCTTTGTACCATCATCCCAACCATTTTAAAGTGAATGATTTGGGTTAAATATGTCCATCCCAAATGGTTCCTAACCAAAATTTGAAAGTTAGATCCATTGGGAAAAAATGCAAAATTGACAAGAAATGTTGTCAAAATGCAAAATTACATTTTTGACAACTTTTACAATGTTGCTAGGAAAGTTGCATTCCCATAACAACTATACCTCTCATGACAAGGGTATATTTCCAATTTATTATAAACATATAAAACAATCCTATAGGACCTTAAATCCCTAAGGACTCACAACTACTGCCCCTTCGCTCATATGTACATGGTAACATATAATACACCATTCCATGACATTGTGTTACAAATTGGGGAATCCTTATTATAACCATTGAAAATTCATAACCTTAATCTAAAAGAAAACATAAAAAGACTCCATCATTCTATCCAACATCAATTTTTTTAGACGTGGATGCTTGTACGCCATACTCCCCAAGAGAAGAGATCTAAAGCCTACATGAGATGAGGTGGTTAAATTTTGCACCATGTTCTGTGATTTATTGTTCAATCATCTAGACTACCTTAGAATCAAGCTTACCTTTCCATCTTACCAAGTATCCCTTGTAATATCTATTTCTAGTTTTCTCTTCCAATCTAGTTTCTAAAATCCTTTCCAAGGTAGGAGTATCTAGTTTAGGGATGTCATCATCAACAATGGTTGGAGGTTAACTTGCATCCATAGTACCTTTTTAGAGGGTTAAGTCACAAACATTAAAAATAGGAGACACACCAAGGTCAGGAGGAAGTTGGATCTCATATGCATTTTGTCCACACTTCTTTAGAATCTGACAGGGTTGAATATTTCTTTGCATAAGCTTAGTATACCTTCCCTTTGGAAGTCTCGCTTTCCTTAGATGAACCCATACTAAGTCTCCATCACCAAAATGAACATCTATTTTCTTTTTGTCAGCACATTATTTATACTTGTCTAAAAATTGTTGTAACTGCAACTTCACTTATTCATGCACTTTTCTAATGGAAGTGGTAAAATATTCTCCATCTGCAATGATAGGCTATCCTTGAGGAAGATCTCTTAACCCATTACACCTCTTAGATAATACCACATCCCATTTAATCTATTTACTGTAACACTATAGGCTAATTCTACTTGAGATAATACCACATCCCATTTCTCCCCATCTTGTCTAGTTAACCATCTCAACAAATTGCCTAGTGACCTATTTACTACCTCATTTTGACCATCTATCTAAAGATGGTATGATAATGAGAAAGCTAAGTTGGTACCAAATTTATTGCACAATGTCCTCCAAAAGTTCCTTATGAACTTTACATCTTTGTTTGACAAAATGTTTAATGGTAACCCATGGATTCTAACAATCTCCTTAAAGAAGAGGTCTACAACATAGGAGGCATCATAAGTGGTCTTACATGGAAAGAAATGAGCCATCTTGGTGAGCCTATCTACCACTACATAAACATTGTCATACCCACTCTTTGTCCTAGGTAGACCTAATATAAAATCCATAATTATGCTCTCCCATGGTCTTGATGGAATGGGTGGAGGTTGATAGTGTCCTGCAATTTTTGATCTCCTTTTGGATTTTTTGAAAATAACACATGTTTCAGCAAACTTCCTAACATCCACTTGCAACTTTGGCCAAAAGTAATTCCTCTTTACTAGCTCAAGTGGCTTATTTAGACCAAAGTGACCTACCATGGCTCCATAATATTTTTCCTAATTATATTCAGTCTCATGGAGCATTTGGGGGTGCACAATTGCCCCCCTCAAAAAATTAATCCATCATGTATCAGTAATTCAAAGAATTCAACATGATATATCTCACTAAAAGACACACATATCTAATATATTTCACTAAAGTCTTCATCTGTCTCATACATGTTTTTCAAATCTTCTATACAAACACTCTCCAACTTAATTTAAGTTGTCATCAAAACTCTCCTTCTTAATACATTAACCTCTTTATTTTTCAGCTATTCTTGTGTTTGAGAGCGAAGGTATATGTTTGTACAATTTCCACACACTTCATGTGTCAATGGTTTATTTTTTCCTAACTATAAATGAAACTTAGGGCTTGATTGTTAGTGAATAATATGAATTCCCTTGGCATTAAATAGTTTCTACATTTCTTTAGAGACTTAACCAAACCATACATTTCCAAATCATATGATAAATATCTCCTTTTTGCGTCATTTATCTTTTCACTAAAAAATGTGACAGGCTTACCTTCTTGACTGAGAACTTCTCCTATTGCCAAGTGTCTTGCATGACACTCCACCTGAAAGATCTTGTTAAAGTCTAGTAAAGAAAGGATAGATTGTTGAGAAAATTTCTTCTTTAATGTTTCAAAATATTCATTTGCTTCTCTATTTCATGAAAACTTACATTTCTTCCCCTCTTTTGTAGTCTCAAGCATTGGAGCATAGAAATGACTAAACACCTTTCTAAACTCCCTATAAAAGTTTTCTAATCCATGAAGAATTTTAACATCAAGCATTGTTCTAGGGGTAGGCCAAGAAAGTATATCATTCACCTTCTCTTGATCCATTTTCAACACACCATGAGATATAAAAAAACCAAAGTATGTATTTTCCTCCTACATAAAAATACACTTCTCTAAATTTATTATTAGTTCCTCCTCATGTAGCCTCCTTAGGACCATATCTAAGTGCTTTAGATGTTCTTCCTTTGATCAGCTAAAGATTAGAATTTCATCCAAATAAACAATTAAAACATTTCCTACAAACTCCTTCAACACTTCATTAATAAGTCTCATGAAAGTACTACGGAAATCAGACAAGAAAAAAGGCATGACTTTCCATTCATATAAACCCTCATTTGTTTTAAAGGCCATATTCCATTCATCATGTGGCCTTATAATAATCTTCTAGTATCCACTTTTTAGATCAATTTTAGAAAATTATTTAGGAACCCCATACAATTAAGTAAATCCTCAATCCCAGGAATTGGAAAGTGATACCTTATGGTTATTTTGTTGATTTCCCTTGAATCTGTACAAAGTCTCTAAGTGTCCTCCTTTTTAGGTCCTAAGACTGCATGCACTATACAAGGGCTCAAAATTTTTCCAATCAATCCTGATACTAACAACTCCTCAATTTGTATCTCCATCTCTTCATTTTATTGGGGTGTGAGCTTGTATGCTTCCTTATTTGGTAGATTATACCCAAGGATGAATTCTATGCAATGGATTATGTCTCTAACAGGAGGTAGAGACCTTGGTATTGCATCTAAAATGACGCCCTTATACTTATCTAGTAACAGTTGGACTACAAGATCTACTAACCTTCATTTCTTTGTTGTTTTATCTCGTTCTTTAGCCACTCCTAAGGATATTGGAATAGGGATCAATCAATTGAATATTTCCTCTCCAAAAGCTTCCTTCATGAATTATTTCCCTTCCATAACCAACACATTAGCCTCTTTTCCTTTAGGTTCCTCTTCATCTTCCATCAGAGGTAACAATTGAATCACCTTTCCATCTTTGGTTATGGAATAGGTATTTATATAACCATCATTGTGTGTCTTGAGATCATATTTCCATGGTCTCCTTGCAAGTAGGATATGAAAATAATCCATCTTGTTACATCAAACAATAATATATCCTTATAGGACCCTATTTGCAAATCCACCCAAGCCCTTTCCTTTACAATAGCTTATTCACCTTGGGTAAGATAAAGACCTTTTATGGAGAAGGGCAGGACATCCTTTTAATCTTAAGCTTCTCTATCATTTATGGAGACACAAATTTTTCAGTAGAACCAAAGTCAATCAAAACATTACACATGTTGCCTCATGGGTTACAAGTTGTGTTAAAGAGTGACTTCCTTTGTCTAGGTTCTTTGTTACACATCTTTATGGTAGCAACTTCTCTTCTAATCATCAGGGCATCTCCTCTCTCAACATATCCATAAGCATCTAGAGCATTCACACTCTAATATGAGATAGTGAATTGATAGTCTAATTCTTGAACCAGATTTGTCCTTCTTTCTCCCATGGAACTTGTATTATCCTTCTCTAGAGATATATTTTCCATGTTCCCTTATTGATTAAAATTTTAACACATGATTGTTCCTCTTCTTTGTGACCTACCTCTAAAGTTATGCATCCTCCCTCTGAAGTTACCCCTATTATTGTAACCATTTTTTTTACATTCACCTCTGTGTTGTTCTTGGTTAGAGTCTCCTTAGCAACCAAAACAATCCCCTCTTCCTCTGAAAGGAATCCTTCCCCTTTGATGTCTACCTCTTCATATACCATTCTAAATGTGTCTCCTCTTAAACTTGTCTTCCACTTTGGATGCTAACTAATAAAACTTATGTATTGTCCCTGGGGTAAGTAGGTTCAACTTTTCTTGAATAGAGAACTTTAGCACATTCATGTACCTATCCAACTTCTCTCCTTCTCTATCTTTTGTTTTGAAATTCATGCACAAATTCATGAACTCTTCAGTGTATGTGTTTATGTCCATATCCTTTTGGCTAAGGTTTTGTCTTCTCCTATGGAGTTGTACCTCATAATCTTCTAGTATATATGCTCCTTTCACCAAATTCACCATTCTCTTCCAAGTAGACACTCTATTTTTTCCTTCCTTATCCCTTTCATTTTGTGTTAAATTTCACCATGTCAAATCAGATCCTTTCAACTTTGAATTTTCTAAATTCACCTTCTCATATTCAAAAATATCTTCACATTCAAAGAATCTTGAGAGGGAGTCAATCCAATCCATGATAAAGTCTAGTTCCATTCTCCCTATGAATATAGCCAGTTCTAACTTACCATCCATAATCCTTCTTTCCATGGACTTTAGTGCATCTACGAGGGGTCTTTGGTCTACATGAAATTCATCTTTTTTCCACCTTGTGATCTCCTCATCATCCGATTATTCACCATCTCAAGATTATTCTCCCATTTTGTCCATCTCTTCTCTCAACTTTCTATTCTTTGCCACCTACTCTTACAATATTTGCAAGTTAAACATTTTCCATACTCTGAGGAAGTTCTTCTTCTCTTTCTCCCATGTCTACGACAACTTCTTATTCCCAAGGGTTCCTTTCCCTTTCTCTGATACTACTTGATGCAGATATTTACACAACTTAGGTATATTACCCTTTAACACCCTACTATCCTCTAAAGAGGGAGTTACCATGAAAGACTCCCTACCCTAAGATAGAATATCCAAACATCTCATGTTTCTTTCCTAAACATCTTTGCAAAACATATGACAAGGATTGATGGTCCTTTCACAACATTTCTTTGCCTACTAAGGGTCTAAGGGCCTCTATTAACACCATCTCACCCTCAAATATCCCCTAAATCAAAATAAATCCTTCCCAATGGATTTAGTCAAAAAATGTCTCAAAAAATCCACACCATGCATTTGAATAGGTTATACAAATGTTCTAATGGCACTTGCTTCACAAAGTCCTAATAAGGCTAGTAGCCCTATCTGACTAGTATTTAGGACACAACCCTCAATTCCTCCAAAGGACCACAAAAAAAATGCCATTTTTTTATACCCTTTTGGGACATCCACAACCTCCTAAATTGGTTTCCTTGGATTATCTCAATGAGGGACTCAACTAAGAAAAACAACAGAGACCAAATGGGTTAATTAGGTCTAGATTTACAAGGGAACCACCACCACCACCTATTGTTTCTCCAATAAAATAATCTTACCTTCAAGAGGCATCCAGAACATTACTGAATCCAAAGGTACATCATTTGGTTCAACCGCTATCAATCAGAACTTCAATTTCTACTATCAGATAATAGGTGGCCATATCAAAATGTCCACCTAGGGCATCATATTTCTACTTGATCCCCACATATCCATAACACAATATTTAATAATATTAAAATAAATACAAAATCATCAGTTCTGCAAGATTTGCATGATTGATCTAGGTGCCGCTTCCAAGTCTACTGATTGTGGTCACATGAATCAATTTAGTGTACAAATAACTGGGAGGGATAGCTCTTGACTGGTTTTGCAAAATCTCCTATGACACTCACAATATTTGCAGAACTGGGATGACATGAGCACATGAAGTGGATATGGAAGCACCATATTTTCAGCAGATGTAGAAACACCATCGCGAATGGTAGCAACATCAACATCAATATCACCATCAATGATAGTAGCAGCTACAACATCGTCATCACGGGTGTTAAGAATTCTTAGAATTCTCAGTAAGGGGTAAGCATCAATTGGCAGGTCTTCAGTCTAACTTACCCACTATTTTTAAAACCATTTTCCATTCAACACCTATAGTACAACCTACTAGGAAAATATAGTCCAACTCCTCCTTACAGACTGAGGGTTTTACCAAGACCATGTTTGTGAAAACAATGTGGTGGCCACAAACGGTAGAACCATCTTTCATGGAAAAGCCATCGTTTAGCCAGCTAAGACATTTTTCGTAAACCCTCAGTTTCACTTCTCCAACAAAAAGCATCATGAAGGTTCCATACGTTTGAAATTGGAGAGACTTCATCTATGGCTGCTCAACCTCAACAACCCTGTGCAAAAATTTTCCAAAATCTGAAGAAGGGTTTTGAGCGGGAAAATTTATTTCCAAATCTCAAACTCAGAAACCCTTTCCTCCAGGCAAGCAAAGGGCTCCACAAAATCCTAGATCCTTAAAGAAAAGAAACCCATCTTTGATATCTATGAAGGAATGCCTCCAGAATCTTCGTCAGGTGCGAGGAAAGAATTCACCAAGAGTAAAAAACATGTGTCTGTAAGAGACAATCCACCAGTGATAGATCGATGAGTCCGAGCCCCCTTCATTCCAAACAAATCTAAGCAAGTCTGGAAAAAGAAGAATTACCAAGATCTACTACATTCAGATCCCGCGATAGCTTCGATCACTCTTTCGAAAAACCTATTGAAAATACCTATTGGTACACTATGACATTTGGCACTCATAGGTAAGTTTTCCTCTACCACTTTTCCATTTTTAGTTATTAAGGAATGGGCGATGTAGACGCTTCAAGGGATAAAATAATTTTTTTGTATTGATTCTATAAATCAATTCTTTGTTGCCATTTTTCATTCTAAAAGTGATAGAGATTAGGTTAATAGACATAAATATTGGTTCTATAAGGGATTGGGTCTTTTCATGATGCCCCGGGTCCCTAATTTTAAATCAGAGCCCAATGTCACTCGCTTTTTCCCATACTGGATTTCTTTACCTCTGCTGCCATTAGAATACAAAGAGCCAGAGATCTTAGAATTCATGGAAAATAGTGTGGGGATTTTTATTCAACATGACTTCATCCCTTTCGAGGCCCCTCATTGTGATGTAAGAATCTGCATCTTAATGGATTCTCAAAAAAGCTTTAAACAGAAGATTATAATTACATCAAAATGGGGGGAGTGGGTCCAGAACATTGTGATAAATGACCTAGTCACAATCCACCGATATCAGTACAGACTTGGACACTTAAACACTGAATGTTAGAAGGGGAAAATAAGTAACATTTATGTTTGTGCCGATCACAACTCTGACCCATCTAAATGTGTACAACATACCAAGATGATGAAACACAAGGATCAAGAAAAACTACAAAATAATAGTGAGGTCCATGCAAATTCAGATACACAAATAGTATGTTTGGAGTAGAATATGCCAGCAACAATTTTTGTAATGATCTACCACATTTTCTTTTGCATGGCCTATCTAAACTAGGAATATCACTACAATAGTAGAACTCTGGAGATGCTGGAATTCAATACCCCTATCATGAGTGCATCATGCGTTGATGAAGTTGTGCAACAATTAATATTCTGTGAATCCCCACTTATCCTCTCAAATGACAGTATATCATCTGTAACCATGACCTTAGATAGGGGTTGTGAGATGTCTGGAAAATTTGCAAAGGGAAAAACAACAAGTTCGGCTAACAGTAAAAAGGAATTCCTTGAAAATTCAGATCTAAGGGAATTACAATTATATGTTGCAAATGATGGCTCTATTAATGATAATCAATTGCTTCAAGATTTCCCGTTGGAACTTAAATATCCCATCATACACAGGGGACAGGAGCACAGTGAAGAGGCACCTTCAGACTTTGTAAAGTACCATCCAGTCACTAAGCTTCCTAACTTTTTCTATCCAATAAATAGCCAAAGCATGGATGAGGCATGTCTTTATCCAGAGGCAACAATAATGACCCAAGATTTGGTCGGGGTTCCCTCATTTGAAGAGGCAGAGAATACATATAAAATGCCTCAAGATATTGAAATATTTGACAATACCAATGGTTCCTCCAGACAATGCATTCTCTCAATAGAACAATCCCCTTCAAAAGGTGTTTAGGTTTCAAAGACTCCAAGGTCAAGAGAGTAAAAACCAAAAACCTCAAAAATTAAGGAGGACATAGCAGCCGGTATCCAATCCACGTTGGAAAACACATTTGTTTCCATAAAGAGATTGACAAGGAGGATGAGAGGTTCTCCTTGTCCATAATAAAAATTGCACCATGGAATGTCAGAGGCATTAATGCCTTTGACAAAAGAAATATAATCAAACAACAGATTGATTCTATGCATGCTGATATAGTTCTTCTTTAGGAAACAAAGCTATCCCCATAAAATTTTGATAAAACTTTAGGAAATTGGGCAGCTTGGTTGTCCCTCCATCAGCATGGAATTGGGGCTTCTAGAGGCTTAGCTATCTTATGGAATCCCAAGACTATCAACATTAAAAAAATCGGGCAGGACATTCATTGGCGAATGGTAGAAGTGACCAGTTTTGATTTTTCATTAATCTTGTTTGACACTTATGGTCCTACATCTACACAAGATAAGAAAAAGTTATGGAACTGTTTAACATCTCAAATTCAGAATCTCACCGATCAAAATGTAATACTTGGAGGTTATTTCAATGCGATCCTTAACATGTTAGAAAAAATAGGTGGTATATGTCTACCTTTAAGAACCATACAAGACTTCTCTTCACTATTATCAGACAACAATCTGATGGATGTGGTTCCATCCTCCAGTACATTCAAATGGAAAAACATGAGAGAAATTTTTTCACAAATTACTAGTCGATTGGATAGGTTCCTAGTATCACAAGAATGGAAGCTCATAAATGTTCATTTCCAATCGGACATCCTCCCATTACCAGGGTTAGATCACTTCCCAATAATGTTGTCCATAGACAATGCAAGAGTTCCGAATAGTCACAAACCATCATTCAAATTTGAAAAAATGTGGCTTAGGCACCCACAATTCTTTCCTTTGATTAAAAAATGGTGGGTGAGATCATCATTTGTAGCGGGAACTAAAATGCATCAGTTGGCAATGAAGCTAAAACATGTCAAAAGTTGTATCAAAAAATGGAATGAAGTAGTGTTTAAAAACATATTTCAGCAAAAAGATTTGGTCAAACAACAATTGTCACAATTACATGAGCATACTATACAACATGGTATGGATAATGACACATACAACACACAGAGAGAACTCCAAGAGGAATGGGAAGAGCTGTGCTCTTGGGAGGAAGAATATTGGAGACAAAAATCATGGGAACTGTGGCTTAGAGAAGGAGACAAGAATACTAAATTCTTCCATGCTTCAGCTAAGAAAAAAACAGCAAACATCACAATATTTTCTATCACTGAAATGTGTTCAGGGAAGACATTAACAAATGCTCAAGAAATCCAACATGAAGGATTTAACTTCTTCGAAAATCTGCTTGCTCCTACTCAAGCCCCCTCCCCATCTCAAGATCAACTTAATGAAATTCTTGTTGCTATCCCATGCATAGTTACACAACAAGATAACCATATACTAATGGCCCCCTTCACTATTCAAGAACTTAGACAAGTGGTGTTCTCACCCCCTTTAGATAAAGCCCCAGGCCTAGATGACTATACTCCACTCTTTTTTTAGGCATGCTGGGAGGCTGTTGGCTGGGAGTTGCTGGCAGCAGTGGAAGAATCAAGGAAAAGCAAGTCAATGCAAAAATATTTCAATACAACCAATATTGCTATTATACCTAAAATGAAAGATCCAAAATCTTTTGCAGATTTCTGACCTATATCACTTTGCAACACAGTATATAAAATCATCACCAAAGCCAAATATATGAGACTAAAAAATCTCATTCCTTCAATTATCTCCCAAGAACAGGGAGGTTTTGTCCTAGGTTGAGAAACCATGGAAGGAGCACTAGTTGCCCATGAAGCACTACATTCTTTTCAAGAGGATCAGTCACCTAATTTTGTTATCAAATTGGACATGATGAAAGCATATGACAGAGTAAATTGGGATTCCCTTTTTCAAGTCCCTCTCAAGTTTGGTTTTTCACAGAAGTGGCGTAAATGGATATGGGCATGTATTTCAGGGGCCTGGTTCTCTATCATCATTAATGGAAACCCGGCTGGATTCTTCTCCTCCACTCAGGGAATTAGACAGGGAGATCCAGTATCCCCCATCCTCTTCATACTAATGGTAGAAGCATTAAGTAGAACAATCAAGAAGCAACATACAATGGGATTTTGGAGTGGATTAAAAATTGGGGGTACAGATATTTCAGTCACCCATTCCCTTTTTGCAGATGACACATTATTATTTGGAAAATCAGAAGTTAAGGAAGCAAAAAGAATAAAGTATGTCCTAGAACTTTATGCAGCAGTATCTGGATAGAAAATTAATGGACAAAAGTCACAAATATACCTGTTCAATACTAGCCAAGTCATCTCCACCAAAATTGTATAAGTTCTAGATTTTTTAGTGGACATCCTGCCCTCAAACTACCTCAGGATTTCCTTCTTTGTAGGAACAAACAAAGAAACTTATTAGTCATCTATTATAGAAAGAATTAAGATTAGAATATTGGCATGGAAAGCAAGGTGGCTTTCCTTATCAGGCTGAATATTACTCGTGAAATCTGTCCTCTCAGTAATTCCAAATTACTATCTAGCTGTCTTAAAGTCCCCATCATTAGTTATAAAACAAATAAAAAAATTGATTAAAGGATTCCTTTGGACAGCAAACATGAGTGGGGAGAAAAATATACCTCTGATCTCATTAAAAGATATGGAAAAATGTTCAAATTTTGGAGGGGCAGGAGTTCATGATTTAACAATCTGCAACAAAGCATTTGGAGGGAAATTAGTATGGTAGATGTACATATAACCACATAATAAATGGTGTCAGATCATGCAGGAAAAATACCTTGACAATGATAACCCAATTTGAATCCTCACCATTTCAGATCTACCCAAAGGGTTAGTGATTTGGAACTTCATGATGACCTCAAGAGAAACAATATACAATTATGTTACATGGGTAGTTAATAATGGGTCAAATATCAAAATTTGGAGAGATTCTTGGAATGGACAGCCTATTCTCCTATCACCAATTGTTCCCCAAGAAATTATCATTGCAATAGAACATGAATGGGGGAGATACCTTATAGACTTAGTATCAGCTATTAACTTGTTCTCAGGAAAAATACAATGGAAAGACCCAGATGAACTGCACCTTACAAGACAAAACACTAAACTACTTTGCAGAATCCTCACAGAAAGACAAGCATATTACTCATATAAGGAAGATAAGCTAGTCTGGGCTCCAGAAAAAGATGGTAAATATTCTATTAGAGAAGGATATAAAATTCTACAACAGGTGGAAATACAAAACATTCCCTCCCGAGCATATCACTTTTGCTGGACTCAAGCTACTCTGCCTAAAGAAAGATGCTTCTCATGGCTTGCATTGAACAAAAGAATCCTTACAAGCGACAGGCTAGAAATTTTTTTCATTACTCAAGCCTTTCAATGCCCTATTTTCAAAGATATAATTGAGATAGGGGATCACTTCTTATTGCAATGCACATTTGCACAGAAGTGCTGGCTATTTGTTCTCAACAAACTTGGTTATTGTACACCGCTGCCTAATAAATTGTGGGATCTATTTGAATCTTAGCCACAATTACATCAAGATTCACTTCTTGAAAACATCTAGAAATGTTCTCCCTCTCTAATAATCTGGTCAATATGGTGGGAATGTAATAAAAGGTTATTTAGAAATGAAACCTCAAGTCTGGAAAAAGTGCTAGAAACAATAGAGAAATCAATATCTGAGGTTGTTAATGCAAGAATATATAGATGTGGTTATAATCCTACCTTGATAGCATGGGACACCTCAATCTTGAGAAATTGGGATAGACTTAATATTCCCACGGGTTGGGTAAATCTAAAAATGTCTTCTGGCCAAGAAAATCGATCAACTATTTGGTGGCAACCCCCTCTACCCCATAACATGAAACTGAACTTTGACGGAGCTTCTCGGGGAAACCCTGAAAAATTAGGATTGGGGGCTTGTATAAGGGATTCGAAGGGGAATCTAATAGGATGTACTACCTCCCAATTACAAACAGGAACAAACAATAATGAAGAAGCTCATGCAATGATGGCAGGTCTTATCTTGGCAAAACAATGTGGGATTAAGAATATACATGTAGAAGGATATTCATAGGTAATAATTAATGAATGTGTTAAAAGGGAGTCAAAGAACTAGAAGTTAGAGTACATTCTAACACAAATATGGCACATGCTAGACAAATTTCCCAATCTAACAATCTCACACACACTTAGGGAAGGAAATAGAGTAGCAGATCTACTATCAAATATGGGTTGTGATGGCATATAAATAATGGACATAAACGCTAGTAACATTGCAGAAAATTTGCCTGAATTGCAACGGGTGGTGAACATAGATAAATCATTTATTTAAACTATAGAGATAGTCATTGGGACTATGGAATAATTAAGAAAAATGAGATATGTGACAGATTGATATCATCTTACTTATTTGTCGTATCAATGTGAGATTGCAAACATATCTTAATTCTGATCACCAAAGAGAACAGTACATGAAAATTATGAAAAGTAATGAATACAAGGTTATTTACATATCAAAATCACAATTTAACATGTGGGAAGAGGAAAAGTATTGCAAAATGCAAATTATGAAACAAGCACGTCGCCGGTCTGTGGAGATCAAGTGGAATCACCAAAAATATTTTTGAACTGGTATAGTACATTCAATTAATGATTAAACAGAGAGGTGTTTGAAATATCAAAGTATTCACATGGCTGAGGGATGCGTGGAAAAGTGCTATTGACAAGGATAATGAATGATATTTCACATGAATTGTGGAGTATGTATATCATTAATCACTATGTTAAAACCCTAAATTGATCATAATGCATCATCTTCAAATTTTGGCAAGTAGGAAAGAACGGTAATGGCTCTGTAAATTATGGAATGTACACTTTGTAGACAATGTGCTACTCATCATGCTAAAGTCCTTCCCAAGAAGTATAGAATTTACATTCCATCACCAGATGAAGATGAAGCCCTTCCTTGTCACATTGGAGATTTAGTACTAGACTGTATGTTTATCTTGCATTCTGCAATTACTAGGTCTGCAATTAAAAAGATTATTGGATATGAAAACTTAGAGCTGCGCACAAAGCAATTTCTCTATCCTTCACAATTGGTTTCTCTTCTTTTCAAATTCCATGGATTTGATGCAATCGGTTGAATTACTAGTAAAGTTAGCTCATAAGGTTGTCATTCCCAAGTATTGGGATGAAAATAAACTAAAAAAATATATGCAAAAATATGACCTATGGATAGGGCAGGCACTAGTTGGTGGTTTATTTCCAAGGCATGCACTCCTTTCTAATCATACTGTAATGGTTATATATGACAATGTAAAAAGGGCACTGGAAGCCCAGAACAGTCGCCAACTAAAGGATGTAATGCAATCCTTAGGGTTGATAATAGACTTTTCTTGGCAAGAAAAAATCCACATGGTGGTAGAAGTGCTACTTAAGCTACTAGAGGAGGATTATTTTGCAGAGGAGTCAGTACCTAGGGGTCAAGCAATAGACCCAACAACAGTCATGCCTCCCATTACTCACAACCATTTGCATTGTGAAGTGAGCTCGGCCCAAGTTCCCTCTGACCAGACACAAAATTCATGGCAAAAGACTACCCAAGATTCGAGATGGGATAATTGAAATCAATCCCACAATAATGATGGTTGGAATGCAGACAATTGGGGGTGGTCCCCGTGTTCTCAACCAGATCATGTATCCTTAGAACTGGATACCATGGAAGAATAAAGTAGTAAACTGGGCAATTTTGTAATTTTGATCTTATTTGATGGGTGAAAATATGCCATTCTTCAAAGCTGAGACATACCAAAATTACAGTGGTAATGGAATCCCTGAGTGGCTGCATAGTTTATTAGGGTTTCAAATAGTATAATATATCCTGGCGCCCGATCATAATTTTTTGTAAATTCAATTTTTGGTGGGATTCATTCCAAAAAAAATATTTAGTGGTCAGCATGGGTGGCATTTTGGTAAATTGATAATGTCTATTGTATATGAATGAAGCTATTGAGCATGGTTAAGCTATTAATGACCACCTTTTTTCAATGACATATTTGGAGGTGTTAAAAAGCTAACGTTTGGGTAACCACTTATTAATATTGTAATGCATCAAGCCGATGAGCCTTGATTAGTAGTTAATGAATAACATGGTTGGTGGTTAGTGATTAGTGAAACCAATGAATTAGGTCATCTTTATAATAGGGAAGTAGTTATAATATCACTATATCTTTTGTATCGAGTTATGAAGCTTGGTTCTCTTACTGGTTCTTTCCCAGCAGAGCTCTTGAACCAGTTTTATTAAATAAATATATCAGTGGTAATTCCACTTTTGCCTTATATATATATATATATATATATATATATATATATATATATATAGGCCTAACTTGTATTCCACATAAGATCATCAATTTTTTATGGTGGATATACAAGTTATGGCCATTTCACTTCCAAACCCTTATTTCAGAGGGTTTCTGAGAATTCTATAGACCAATGCATTAAGAAATTGAACAAATTCCACCCTAGGTAGCTTCAACTCCTCAAAAAAAATGTAAATGAAAGATATGAGAGTGAAAAATATTTAGAAATTAGTCTTAAACCACATCCAATCTGTACATGTCTCGAATACAATTTTTTGTCAGAAATATAAACATTTTTTATTGTTTTTCCTTCTTCAATCTCCATACCCTCATCCAAACCATTTCAAAATGAATGATTTAGGATAAATATGTTAATCCCAAATGGTTCCTAGCCAACATTTGAAATTTAGAGCAGTTGGTCCGAATAAAAATTCAAAATTGACAAGAAATGTTGTCAAAATGTAAAACTGCATTTTGGACAACTTTTACAATGTTGCTGGGAAAGTTCTATTCCCATAAAAAATTGACCCATCATGACATGGGTCTATTTAAAATTTATTAAAAATATGAAAAATAATCCTAAAGGACTCTAAATGCCTAAGGACTCACAACTACTGCCTCTTGGCTCATATGTCCATGGTGGCTTATAATACACCATACCATGACATTGAGTTACCAGTTGGGGAATTCTTATTACAAACATTTATAATTGAAAACCTTAACATAAAATAAAGAATGAACACACTCCATCATGTTATCCTTCATCATTTTGATCAGTGGTGGGTGCTCCTACACCACATTCACTACAAATTCTAATGATTTTCTAACTCCAATTATCAAACCCCCAAGAATAGCTGGACCAACTAACAAGGATTAAAAAATCCACCTAAAATTTTGGCTCTGCAACACCAAGGAGGGTAAGCCCAAATTCACTATAGTAATACCCTTATCAAACTCGCCCCTAAATTTGATAAAAAAATTATCTCATAAGAGGCCCAACAATAAAAAGAAAATACTAAGTCTTAGAGATAATTACTCATTAATTCTCAATTTCTATGGAGCATGAGATACACATACCATAGATAACACTGAAAATAAAAACATTTTTAATCAAAAGATGGTAACCAGACAACATGAACCAACAAGATAACAATTATAGTATATTTATATTAGTGCCTAATCATTGGGCAATATTCACAGTTTACAACCCATTATATGAATGACATAAAACTGCTAATAATCAAGGACATAGATTATTATTGCATTACAATAACATCTATTTAACATACACATATGTTAAATATGCAGTTAATTGAATAAAAAATTTAAATTATTGGATTTACAACTCATAAAACGAACACAGTGGAGAGCACCAAATCTAGATAATATTTTATTAACCTCAGAATGATTGTCTCCATACATTGATTTTCTCACTAAAATAAGACTCAACATGACTAAAACTCCAATACTAAAAATATAATTACTCTGTAGAATGTTATCCAAGGCTCAAGACATATGTTAAACTTGACTGAGGTTCAACCAACCCTTATGAATTCAAGACCAATTTTATCAGCCCCCTCCTAAGTGATCTTCAAAATCCTTTTATAGAACAAGAATTGAAACAAGCTACATATCACTTAGGGAAAAACCACTAACTTCTCAATAACAAGAAATTAGGAAGAGCACCACCAACTAACAAATTAAAGATAGCTAAAAGAATTAAAAAATATAGCTGTAGTATAACCTTGGCATCTTTGTCCCATGAAACTGACAAGTAACAACAAAAAAAATTGACACAACCATATCAAGTCCTCAAAAATTGTGGCGACAGAAAATGGGTATCAACAAAATGACAACAAGCACTTTTGTCTAAAGATAAATTAGACATAATTACTTTGAATCACATAGGCTACCCACAAATTTTGAAGGAAAATTGAAGGTACATATTGAAATAATTTCTCTCCATGTAAAAATGTGCAAGTGCCATGTCAGTAACCAACCACAAAATGACAAAATTGATTAAATTTGACTATTGAAACATATTTTCATATTTTCATTTCCATCTCCCATGTGGAAAATTACCTACCTAATGGCCAGCCAAAAGTATTAATAGTCTTTAACTTCCCAAATGCCTCATTCCAAGGAGCATCAATTATAGCCCTCACATCTACAATAAAATTTTCAAGGTCCACCTCAACTCTAAAAAGATTGTCTAGTACATCATTGAAATTGGGTTTTTCAATATTACTGAATAGATGTAACAATGTTTCAATACTATCAACAATCAAATGAAAATCTTTCATCCATGTATGGACATCCTTAAAATTCCCCTCCTTGTCATAAATGTTGGGAACATAGTTATTGTATGAGTCAACAAATAACTGCAACTTGCCCCTTATTAACTGACCTTTTCCCTTGGAGAATGAAACCAATGTTTTTACTATGTTAACTATATCATTTGTCTCTGCAATCTTATCAGGTAAGTAAGGCCTATAAATTAAAATAGTTGCAAGTTTCTCCATTGAAAAATTTCTTCCTGACCATAAGGTGAAACAAGGGGTCACAATGACCATTGCCTCTACACACTTCCCTTCAACAACTTGTCTTGGATATATAGGAGCTATGGACAACATCCAATTTTTTATTTAAAATATCTATCATATGTTGTATAATTTATAGAAGTACTCTGACTCCCAAAGTATTCATTGTTTCCCTTATGATTTATTTTGGAGGTGAAATTATGAGTTTTAGTTTGTCATTGATGACAGTTTCTTAACTCTATTACTTTTTTTAATACGATACTGTTACTGATCGAAAAGATGAATTGGTAAAAAATATATTCTAAGTGTTCAGACTGATGGACATGAAGAGGGTGATAGGAAAGTGTTTTGAGTAGTTCTCTAGATGCTACATCCCTATGGTCAGAATAGTTCATACATACAACCGCAATAATTAACTCAACTTCTTTGTGGAAGTTTGTATTTTTATGATTGTTCTGTGTTAACAGGTTGAGTTAATGATTCGGTCTTGATGATCAAACGGTCAAGGAAGTTAAGTTATTGTTGATGTTTTGTAATAAATGTTTTATATGTTTTGTGCCAACATGTTAATTTTTATTGGCACAAGGTTTCACGAGTTAAGTCAAAGTTGAGGGAATAATTGTTGTTTTTATTTATTTTAATTTTATTTTAATGTTTTAACCAACTTAAAAATAGCTATATAAAGGAATGATAAATTAGTGATTTAGAATTGTTGAACATCTTTTTGGTGGTTTTAATTAGAGACAAAGGCAAAGTACTGTGTTAAGAGTTTAGAGAATAAATTGGATCTAAAAAGAAAGCAATGCCATTCTAGATCGGTGATTTGAGTTCATTTCTCCAAGCTAATTCTAATATGTTAGAAACATTAAATCCCTTAACATGGTAGACTTTAACAAGACTTTTGTAAAAATCCTCTAATGAGGTGAATTTGGAGGAGTTCTAAATCCTATAGAGAGGTAGACCTTAGCAAGTATTTTTGTACTTATAATACTTTTGAGGAGTTCTAAATCCTCTAGCGAGGTAGAGCTTAGCAATTCTCTTTGTACTTATAACAAGGTACTAGTCACTCTTAACCAGGTGAGCTCCTAACAAGATATTGCAAGCTCCTAACAAAAAAAATCTTTTAATGAAGTAAAGAGATTTGTGGGTGTCATCCCCACCTTGGTTTTCTCCCTCTTACAAGGATTTCAATGATAAAAAAATAATGGTGTCATGGTTTATGTTTGTGGTTGATTGAATGACTCTACATCTATTAGATAGTTACAATTTCTTGTTTGGTCTTGTGGAACTTACTTAAAATCATATTCAATTTATTGGTTGAATTTTTTCATTCCCTATTTACATTGGTTCACCCCCTCTTATTAATTATATATAGTAACAATTGGTATTAGAGCGTAGTGTCCTTGAAGAATCGTAATAGCTTGGGTGAGATCCTTATGGGGAACATGGTGTTTTATAGAAGATAACTTGCTAAGGTTGAGGACATGATTGAGAAACTTAAAGACCAATTGCATATATCTAGAGCTAATAGGTAGGATTTTCTAGAACAATTGATTTATAGCCAAGATCTCATCTAACTAATTTTTGAGCAACTTGGAACTGACGAATCTAAAATTGAAACAGTAGTATTGGAGAATGAATAGCTCGCCAAGGATAACAAGGTGATTGAAAAAGTGAAACAATAAAATAAGAACATGCAAATGAAGTTGGAAAATTTCTCAATAAGAATGGATGAAGAGAAAGAAGGAAGGTAATTTGTAGACAACACTAAGAGATTTGCAAAGGATGCCCTAAAAGCAAAAGATGAAACCCTAGCAACTAAGGTGGATGAGATTTTTATCTTTGAGTAAGAAATTGATACGTTTAGGGAACACCTACATGATTATAATGAATAAAATGCTAATTTCATAATAGAGAATGAAGATCTAATAATTGAGAATGCAAATTTAAAAAAGGATTTGAAGAGTGGTAGCCACATATTGGACAAGTTCAATAAGAGTTTTACTAACATTGATGGACAACTCTCAAAACAAAGGATGAATAATAATAAAAAAAAGGAATAGAATTTTCCAAGTTTGAGGTCAGTGATAAATCTGGTACAAAAGAGACTCATGCAGAGGTGAAGTCTGCACCTAAGGTGAAGAAAAACAATGCTATTAAGAGGAATTATAGACCATTATATTTCAATTGTCACAAGGAAGTACATAATGCTAATGTTTGTTGGTCTAAACCTAATCCTTGTGTTCCTCAGTTTGAAAATTATTTTGGTAGATGTGTTGGTTATAGTGCCAGAACTAATGCTTTTCATGGTAATTTTTATCACAGTAATAAGTATGGTCATGAGGATAATGAGTTCATCTCAAGAATAAAAAATGAAAGGCCACCTCTGAACCAAGGCTGTCCTTACCAAAGGGAGAGGAAATTCAATGTGACATATTCTGTTTGCACATATTTGGACAAATAGAAGTAAATTTCAAGATGGGAATTGGTAGAGGAAACACTGGACCATCGTGACAAATTGATATATGACATGTTTCAATTGCAATATGATTGGAAATCATGTTAGGTCTTGTAGAGAAAAGAATAATAAAAATCGAGGTCAAATGATGATTGTGCATG
This sequence comes from Thuja plicata, assembly GCA_018584345.1. NCBI lineage: Eukaryota > Viridiplantae > Streptophyta > Pinopsida > Cupressales > Cupressaceae > Thuja > Thuja plicata. The sequence continues at coordinate 6,647,715 of MU225293.1, read as the reverse complement.
ATAATGATAAAGGCAAGAAGGTTACATATGTTGAGGGAATTGAGAAGAAGAAGATGAAGGAAACAAGGGTAAAGAAAGGAGAAATGATTTCTTCTGAAGTGACAGATAACTCGACTACATCGGGTAATTTCAAGACTTCTTCATCTGACTAATTTAAAGCTAATGGCTTAGGGGGACAAAATCAAGTAAGATATATATCCTATCCCCTACAATTTTGTACACGGTAAGATTTATCAACATATTTGGATGTGTAATAATGTTATGTAATAATTTGATGAATTATATTGCATTGCATATGATTCTATACGACTTCATAATGATATTGTTTATGGCATAGCGTTACTTTGTGTTTCTAACTGTTGTGAATGGTTAAGGTTACTATTTGACTATTTTCATTTATTCCTTGGAAATGAGACATTATAAGGGTGTAAGTGAAGTTGATTTGTCACTTTACATTTTTTATACTAAGCAGTGCTTCTGTGAGAATTCTATAACATATTTCAAGGCATTTTGAGTGTGTGTGAATTGGAGGTTCTAACCTCAAGCTTTAAGTAAAGAGGTGTTCAAAGGACCCTAGAGATGAATTGAAGCAGTAGCTTTCTATGTTTTGGTGGTTCTAATTTTTTCGAATCATTGTTAGCATTATAGATACCCATGTGTTCACTAGTACAAAAACAATAATATATGACCAAATAAACTACCAAAAATTATAGATAAATGACCAAATTTGGTCACGTGATCATTGGTAGTTTATTGCCAGTCATTTATCTCATGACCAAATTTATGAGTAAACTATTTTAGTCATTTATTTGGTTATTTATTTATTCATTTATTTGGTCGTTTATTTAGTCATTTATTTGGTCATTGATTTAGTCATTTATGTGGTCATTAATTTAGTCATTTATTTGGTAGTTTATCTCGTCATTGATTTGGTCATTGAATTAGTCATTTATTTAGTTGTTTATTTAGTCATTTATTTAATCATTTATTTAGTCATATATTTAGTCATTTATTTAGTCATTTATTTAGTAATATTAGGGCACAATAGAATCGACCCACCATCCTCCTACTTGTAAAGTAGGAGCTCTTCCATTGATCTAGTACCCTTTAAACAATAATCATACCATGTATACTAGTACTTTCTATTAAACACGATTTCAAGTTTTTCCATATATAGTTCAAGGGTTATGATAGTAAATTTTTATGATAGTAAATGGGTCATTTCACACTTTTGTTGTGTGCACTCTGCACTAGATGACGTAAGAAGGGTAACCAAGGAAAGGGAGCTCCAAAACTATAGAAAGGAATGAAAGGAAGGCATAACCAGATGGACAAGTCTGAAAGGCCAACATAAAAGGGACAAAGGGAAGATCAGACTTAGATATAAAGAAATGTCAAGATGAGGAGCTTCAAAATTCCTATGGCTAGCAAGAACTTAAAAGACTGGACAGACCCTAACACTTAAGAGACTTCAAGGACCTAAGAGAGACATAGGGGGATAGAAGAGGGAGAATATTTACACAAAAATGGACCAAGGAAGACATGAAAATTAAAAATTAGGCATTTTTGGTCCAGCCAAAATTATTATACAGTAGGGGACAAGACAATGTTGTTGCATCTTCTGCCACAAAATTTGTTACATTTGTGTAAAAATGCTGATCATCATCCTTGGCCTTCATATTTGGTCTTCATTGGATCATTGTTTCCTTGGGAGGTCTTCTTTCCTCACATTGATCATATAGATTGGGTTTTACCCACATGCGTTTGACTCTTATAGTAATATTTACATCAATTTGTCATGGCAGTGGATGGTGAACTATTTGTTCCTCTGCTAGAACATTTATTAATTGGATGTACTTTCAAGTCCTCACTGACCTAGTGTGTTGATTTGTAGACAATAATTTTAATTTCTTCTTTCTATCATAGATACAATTCTAATCAAGATAGATAAAGTTTGGCTACATAAGAATCATAGATATGAGTTATTCTTGACAGTAAATCAAAAATTATTAATTTACTGACTTGGAAAAATTTTCATTAGATGAATGGATCATCAACACCTACATCAGGTTAGGAAGGGAATTCCCTATCGTATGAATCCAAAAAGTTGGTCAAGCATTGGAATGTTGCAAATAGATGAATAAATCATTGTGCAAGATTGATAATGAGAGTACGTCATGTTGTTTATAAAAAAGATGATTGGAAAAATACTGAAGAAAAGAATACTATGAAGTAAAAAAACATGATTAGCTTACAAGGAAATAGTTTGTAATGTTTTAGCCTGAATCAATTCAATCGAGCTTAATAATATTTTTAAATTTGAGATTAGACAACAAATATGTCATTTCTGGTGCAGAGGCACCTAAGTACCAGGAGGTCAAAAGTTTTAAATCCATTTTATTTTAATTCTATGTAATCTTTAAAGATATGTGAATGTAATTCAAGGCAAAAAGAGTACATCAGTAAAGTCATGTAATCAATTTGTTTAAAGTTGTTCACCTTCTGTATCAAGGTCCTAGTTGATTCAAGAAGGTCAAATTATGAAAAAATACCAAAATAATGGTGAAATTTATGTAACATGTCATGTTTTATCCATCTTAAGTTGTCTAGATTTCTCATGTGAAGTTTGGTCAAATTTGGAGTTAGATTCTAAAAATTGTCAAGTTGTCTTAAAATGTTGTAATGCAAAAATGAATAAAAAGTTGTCATGTTTTGCAAATTGGTCCATAAGGTAGTTGAGTTGGTTGTGGAACTAAAATAAGGCTATAAAAACCATGTAATGGTTGAGATTGGGACAAGAGACAAGTTGGAGAAAATTTTGTAAGGATTGAAATCTTTAAACCCTCTAAATGTCCCATAATTATGCAGGTTTGGTGATAGTTAAGAGTTTTGTGTATAAGTTTGAATAAAATCATTACATGTAATATAGAAGATAATGAGAAAGGTTTTAGATTTCATTTATAACATTTAATATGTATTATATTTCAGATCTAATAAATGGAAGTGAAGTGTTGAATCATCTTACTTGACTACTCCTGTGATAGTAACATTTCTTTGTTGTTCCAATGCAATTTTCTAGTTGTATATGGATTGATTTGATTCCCTAACCAATTTTGAGTTTTGATAAAGTGAATTAACTTTGTTTTTTATGAGATTTGAATACCATCTGTGACTTGTGGGAAGAGAATGATGGATTTTTCTAAAAATTGTCTTGACACACTCATTACTTGAGGTTTGGTTAAAGATTTCTTAATATATGATGTTTTACAGTCCAAAATTCATGTAACTCAGGATTATAGTATTATTTTGGGTCTTATTTAAAGTGTAATTTATTTGAGATTAAAATACCATGTGGTTGATAAAATATTTTATGCCCTAGGCGAACTGTATATGCATATTTTTCTGTTTTTTATGACAGTCAAAATGGGGCTTGGTACAAAGGCTATAACATTTCATTTAACTGCTGGATCATTATAAGTTTTTAATATGTTGTGTGGATCCTAATTTATGACAACTTCACTGAAGATATTTACATGATATGGTCATTTGTGAAGGTTATTAACAATAGAGTGATGATCTAGAAAACAGGCAGTGTGGACATCAAGTTTGCAAGTTTGATTGTTAAAGAAGGTTATTTATTAGTCAAGGGTTGTGTTCAGAGATAAGGAATGTCTCTTTGTGATGTGGTTTTTTATGTAGAATTAGGATAAGGAGCTAACAATTCATTTTCTTATTGTAATCATAATTGGTTGAATAATCATTATGACTCATGATTTGTGTATGAGCAGTTTGAGGACAACAAGACAGGGTTCTTGGAGTAGTAAGAAAAAGATGGACTTTGGAAGGTATGGAAGAGATATAAGTTTACATTCCTGATGGATAAAGGGATATTGATGATCATGGTTCATTTGAGTATTGGTAAAGGGTATGGTGATAGTCCTTGAAGACTAGTTGGTATTTGTTTGATGTGTTTCCTTGAAAGCAATACACTTAAATGTTAAGATGTAATCAATTCATTGATTGAAGGTGTGTAATGCCTTGCTAGGGTAATGGATTGGATTGTACATGGTTTTAGAATCCTAATGTTGATTTGGTAAAGATATTGTGTTGGTAAAAGGAGATTTTTATCTGAATATGCCTCTAACATATTGAATATGTTGCTGGGTCCAAGAAGTTGGTGCTTGGATAAACAATTGTCTTAGAAACACATAGCATTGGACTGCTACTTCAAGATTGGACACACTAAATGGCTTCTAAGTAGATTATTTAGTCTCTTTTAATTATCGACCAGGGATGTAAACTTGGAAGGGTATTTACAAAGTATATGGTTCAAACCTTCTTGATTCTCATGGCTAATCCTATGGAATTGAAATACATTAATCTTCAATAATATATACTATCTCAAGTAAATGCGTTTACTCTAACAAAATAGTAATCACAAATAGGAGTTACTCTACTCACCTATGTTGTAGGAACAGTCTATCAGTTTAGTTACCAGTGGATACCGGAACAACAGAGTTCTAATTACTTCTTAATGAGCAAGGAAATAAATTCTAATCTAACAAAGTCATTCACTCGCCAAGTGGGCCCCCATGGATGAGTGAATAGAAATGCAATCAGGATAAGAGACTGAAACTCAAATTATGCACTCTATTCATTCATGGAGAAAATATACTTGGAAAGTAAAACAGTGTTACAATATCAACTTCTATTCCAGAAAATATATCAACTAATTTGACTCTCCCAAGAGTTACAAAAGTCGGCTTATTTAAAGAGAAACTACACTACTCCCTACATATATGATCACTCCATTAATGAGGATGACTAATGGATACATAATGCTCATAATAGAAAATATAAAACAACAAGACTAAGTCTTCAAGTCATTCCCAAAATATAGCATCTGGTGGCTCTAGATCCACATGCTGTGTTTACTCAGGAACTGAATTGACTTGTTCCTCCATGAAATTATTGTGGCACTCCCTTCTTTAACCGCTTGCTTAATTCCTTTACATGATGGCGCCTTTGTAGAAATGGTTGTCATTGACTCCTTCAACAACATGCTACTATTCTTGAATGCGTCATGACTTGATCCCTACAAAATGGTTAGCATACACAACTTTTGATACATGTATATTTTATCTTTTAATACTAGGAAAGAAGTGTTAGCTTCCATTTGATACTCTTGCATGACATTCGGCTACAAGAAGGAGACTACCCATAAACATAACATAGGAAATAGGATTATTCATTAGCATGCAACTACTTATATCCTGCAACTTCTACCCATAAATTCAAATCAAATACACCATGTTCTTACCATCCATTTACCTAATTATGTCTTTACATATATAAAATATACATATAAAACCATAAGTTTACAGTATTTTTTTTGTAAGAAAATTGCTGAAAAATAAAGTAAGAAACATTTGAAAAGATGGTCTTTTAAGAGGCTCATCATTCCTCCCAACTGCACTATTGTTGATCCCCAAAAATCATGAAATTACGAATCTTGGCCCTAAGCCTCAAGTCGCTGGTGCTCTTTTCACCTAGTTCACCATAAACATAGTTGAAATACCCATGGTTGTCCCGAAGTCTTTCTCACCTCTGTCTTTCCTGAGTCATATCATGATCTTTTGCAATCTCATTTACTACAAGTAAAGGATACATGAGGATAGGAGGTTGAAACCTTAAGGGAATCAAATAATTAAGCTATGTTTGGCCCATCATTATAAACCATGGGGCTTGGCGAGTGACAAGAGTTAAATTTTGTGGAGAATGAGGTTGCCTGATTTTTAAGTCATGGGACATCTGTATCCACCTCTGTCTGCAAGCTACAATCGTGACCTCAAAATCCTATGATGAATGTTGTTCCCAATCTGTGTATACCTTCTCTCTGATTGGAAGGACCTTGCAGGATCCACTAGGGTTCATAGTAATTATGATCCAATCATGGAAAGTCCTCCTAGAACTCTAAACTTTAGGCCTCATCATGAGGGGTGTGTCTATCTCACTCTTTCTATTTGGAAAAGCTTGATGCTCTCTACTAATCTCATTCTAAATCCAAGACATCACTTCCCTCAGCTGAACATCTCCCACATACAAAAGTGAATTCCAATTTGTATTGTCTGGCACAACAAGATTGTGTAAACACAATTCACATAATAGGTTTTTGATGGACATGGGAGCTGACTGGAAGGCATCATAAAATTCATGAGGTGTAGAAATAGAAGGATTCAATCCCTCTACAATCCTAGTCAATTGAAATTTAACAAAATGTTCTTTAAGGAACAAAGCATAAACTGGAGATAGTGACCTACATACCATTGCTGCAGGAATCAATTCAGTGATCTACTCAATTTTCCTCTCCAATACTACAACCCAATTTCTTTTCTGTTCAAGTTGACAATCTTGCTCCTCAATAATCCTTTTCAGTTTTTCTGTTTCCAGTTTCCATTGTGCCTTCTCCCAAATAAAATTTTGGTATAAACTCAATCCTACTGCTAAAGGTGTTGATAAATATGGTGGTAGCATGGGTCCTTACTAAAGAATATCAATCCACCCAGATGTAGGTCAAGGGATTCTTACTGCTTCCTCTTCAGTGGAAGTAGCCCCTTTTCCTTTGTCATGAGTTTTCATTGAATCATTTGCTTGGTAGGATTCATCAATGGAAGTTTTTCCTCTCTATATGAAAAGCATTTTTTTCGAATCATCCACTTGGGATGACTCAGCTACCTTGACCAGCATGTCCAATTTGTCTCTACTCATTTTTTAAAACACCTCTTCAACAATGTCCTCACCTACTGCATGGAATTTATCAGGGGGTAGGTTTTTTGAATTGTCATCAGTATCTTGCCTGATAGAGTTATTAAAAGATCCCCCTGTTTTGTTAGAATCCTTATCACTCTCTATCAGGATGTAATGAACTTGTGAGTCAGTTGTAGCTTCATCATTCATAATGTGGGATATGGTGTCACTATCTGTTCTTTTTGGAGCCATTGCCTCCGAAGAGGACTTCTCTGCAGACTTAGAGGATTCAACATTTATAAATAAATAAGGGGTTTTGCCTGCCTTACTAGTACTCAAATAAAGTATAGCACTCTTCCTAATAGGGGTTTGAAAATAGCTCAGAGGATCTTTGTGTTTCTTTCTGTTGCAAGACACCTCCTTCGTAATCGCTACAGGAGGTTCTTCTGGCATTGCCTCCTTGGGAGAGGCCAAGGGTTCCTCAGCTATATTACCAATATCTTCATTATTAGGTGGTTTTTGTTCTGGATTCATACCCTCTACCTCTATGGTTTTACCTTTATCCTTCATGGCAGCAAACCTAGTTTCCTTGGAAGGTGAAGTATCAGGAGTGACATCAGCTTCCCTAGTTTTTTCTTTCTTTTTATCAAACACAGAAGTACTAACATTATAGGATCTTTTCCTAGATAGGGTAGGTTTAGAAGAAGATGCCTCAAGAATGGCCTCTATATTATATATTATTTTATGAACCCCCATTTTCGTGTTAACCCTTCTACCTACACCTTGGCCTCTAGGGCCAACCACTCTAGGTGCTATTTCCTCCATGGCCAAGAATTCATCCCAAGTCCCAATTGATTATTTAATCAATTCCCTTTCTACAACTAATTTGATTAAATAATGATGGGAAATAGATTGAGCTTTTCATGACTGTACTAGAAATGCCTAATTTTTCACAATATTAAATAGAAAACTAGGTAAGTTTACTAGCCTATTTTCATGGTAGAGAGTGCTCAGAATATTGAAATGCAGTCCATGGAGGTACTTGTAATGGCTTTCACAAGTGAATTAGGATATTATGAATGTAGCTGGCTGCATAAACTCCATGGGTAATGATGTTATTGAAGTTCCCTATTTCTTATAAACATCCAACTGTGGGTCACCATGAAGGGTAAATTGTGCCCTGGCTGAGCACAAGTCAATATCTTTACTCCATTTTCTCCTTCTTGTGGTAATTTTGAAACTTCTGCCATGATGTCCTCTGAGAATTCTATCCTTAGAACCTTAACCACTACAAACCCATTGTTCAGAGTATTTAGGAATTGGAAAGAAATTTATTCATCAAATCCATTAAGGCTAAGGCAGTAATCCAACCATCCCCTTCTTTTAAACATTTCACAGGCGGTCGGGTCCCCAAGTAGAACTCAATGATCTGTAGGCTCATGCCTCTGAAGGTCCCCACCCATTGTTAATGAAAAAAATGGCATTGTAGGAGCTCCATAGAGGCTACATAAAAATGGAAAATGTAGACTTCTTATGGACTCAAGGTGATTTTTACGAGAAAAATTGAAGTACAGAATACCTTTTAATTCCAGCCAAATAAGAATTATTTCGAATGGTATTCATAAACACATTCATGTGTGTTAAGGTCTGCCACCTTAACACATCATGAAAATTCCATTATTAAGTGAAACTTAACTTTTAATTGCTTTCAAATCATGATGACTTAATCACGGAAGGACATATAAGCTTCCACATGATGACGGTCATCGTGAAAAGACAAGAAAAAAAGTTTGCCTTTTTGTAAGTTTGCCTTTTTGCATGCTAAAATTGGTTTGGAAATATTTTTAAACAAGTATTAAATAGTCCCCCCCCCCAACTAAGTGTAAGACATGGGTCCCACCAAGCCTTTGCGTGCAAGAGTAAAAAAAGAAAAGAACACTTTATCCAAAATAAAACTGAATAAAATAATATATGAGCAAAAGTATGTGTTACTAACCTGAGAGGTGCTTTAGGAAGAGTGTTCTACTATGCTACACACATTGATGGAGTGATGTGATGGTACAAACACATGGTAGAGAGAGGAGGTGAGGTGGATTTTTATTGTAGAGAAAGCAATTCATGGAAGTGAAATGTTTATTATGGAATATGTGATAAAAATCATAGTTTGGCAGAAATCTGGGTGGAAGACCCAGATGCTTTGGCTATAGGATTGGATTTGTCTATGCTCTATGAGAAGTGCTATAGTTAGTCTTGATGACTCATGGGCTTGTGATATATCTTAAGATTATGCTCATTGACAAGAATTTTGAATCGTACAGGATCGATGGTAGATAGATGAACTGCACCATTGTAAAAAACTGAGACTATTTCCTAAGGCCCTAACCAAGGAGTCTAAAATTTTCCTGGAGTATGCTGATAGCATGAGTCATAGAGCAAGGCCCAATCACTAATGGAAAATTTCTTATCCTTGATGAATTTTTCATGTCACTTCTTTCACCACTTCTGAATTAGTTCGATGTTGTGAAGTGCAGACTTCATATACTCATCCAATCCATTAAGCTACAAGAGCCTATCCTCTTTTTCCTTGGTAAGGTTGATATCTAACTCCAATGCCATCCTAAGAGTCTTATGGTAAAACTCAATAGGCACGGATGCAAATTTTTCATAAACCAACTCAAAAGGAGTAAAATGAGTAGTGGTTTTCCAAGTTGTTCGATAAGCCCAAATGGCTTCAGGAAGGTGGGTAGCCCAATCCTTTTTGTGAACAACAACTACTTTGGTCATGATGGCCTCAATTTCCCAATTTGTGATTTCAGCCTGCCCATTGGCCTAAGGATGGTATGGTGAAGATGTACCATGCCTCACCATGTACCCATTCATCAATTCAATGATAATATTAGAGGTAAACTATGCCCCTTGATCTGTTACTATTTCACGAGGCACACCAAACGTATCAAAAATAAACTCATAGAGAAAATTTGCTACCTTATGATCCCTTGCATGCCTCAATGCTTTTTCTTCAACCCATTTTGTGGCGTAGTCAGTGCATACTAATATATAAGACTTACCATGGGAAGATGGCTCAATGGGACCAAGAAATTCAATGCCCCATTTGTCAAATGGTGTTACCACAACCTAAGACTGCAAGGGCATTTCATTAGACTTGGTTGGGCATCCCATCTGCTAGCATCGGTCATAGTTCCTGGTATGCTTAGCTAAATCTTTATGTAAGGTAGGCCAATAATAACCAATTGTCAATACCTTGTATGTTGTCCTTTTTCTTACAAAATGGCCACCACATGGCTCATCATGACAAGCGCAAAGGATATCATAGGTCTCATCTTTGCAAACACATTTGTGGGTGACTTGATTAGGACCTATGTAGAACATAAATCCAGAGATCCATGAAAATTTGAAGCTTTTCTCAACCAGAAACTGGCATTCACGTGGTGAAAAATGAGGTGGTGTTATTCCTGTAGCAAGGTAGTTGGCAATGTCAGCATACCACAAATTGTAAGTTGGAACAGAGAATAGGTGCTCATCTGGGAAGCTGTCATCAATTGCTGCAGGATCATCAGGAAATTGCAATGTAGAGAGGAAATCAACCACCACATTACCTTTTCCTGGTTTATCAATGATATTTATATTGAACTACTACATGAGGAGTAACTAGTGAGCTAACCTACCAGAGATGGTGGGTTTTTTCATCAAGTATTTGATTGCTGAGTGATCAGTATAAACAAATACTTCATAATCGGTTATGTAATGTCTAAATTTATTAAGTGCATAGATTACAACAAGCAATTCCTTTTCAGTAACAATATAATTTAGTTCAACACCTCACAGGTTTTTGCTTATGTAATAAATGACGTGCTCAACTATACCATCTTTTGGTCCTAGCATTTACCCAATGGTATAGTCGATGCATCAATGTGGATTCCTCTAAGAATAGGGGTCTTGGTCAACACATCTTTCAATTGCTGAAATGATAGTTCATAGTTAGCTGTCCATTCAAATTCTTCTCCTTTCTTCAATAGATTGTACAATGGGGTGGCAAGTTGGCTGAAGTTCTTAATAAATATCCTATAGTAACCGGAATGACCAAGAAAACTATGGACATCCTTCTGCTTTGCTAGAGTGGGGAGTGTAATGATCACTGCAATTTTTACAGGATCAACCTGGATACCAAATGATGAGAGGTAATTCCCTAGGACAAATCCCTCCTCCATCATCATATAACACTTCTCACTATTAAGTGAGAGGTTGTAGTCCTGACATATTTTAAGAACTTTTCCCAAATTAGCATGAGCCTCTTCGAATGTAGTTCCATATGCAGTGAAATCATCCATGTATATTTCAACATAGTTAGCAACAATGTTAGAGAAAATACTTATTACTGCCCTCTGAAAAGTAGCAGGTGCATTACATAATCCAAATGGCTAGAGAATAATCAAATGTTCCCCATGGATAGGTGAATTTTGTTTTATCCTGGTCTTCTAGTGATATCTGGATCTTGTTGTAGCCACTAAAACCATCTAGGAAAGAAAAATACTTCTTACCAGCAAGGTTGTCAAGTACTTGGTCAATAAAGGGTAATGGAAAGTGATCTTTATTGGTGGTTTTATTAAGCTCTCTATATTCCACACAAATTTTCCATTTTCCACCTTTCTTCGGGATAATTACAAGAGGGGAGACCCACTGGCTATCAGAAATAGGATATATAAAGCTAGCTTGGAGGAGTTTTTGCAATTCAGCCTTTACTATATCTCTTAGTGTAGGATTTATTCTTCTTTGAGCTTGCCTAATAGGTCTGGACTCAGGACCTATATAGATCTTATGGGTACACAATTTTTGGTCAAGTCCCTTCATGTTAGTATAGTCCTATGCAAAAGCTTGTTGGCTCTCTATTAAAAGCTAGAAAAGGCTAGACATCTGAGATTCAGTGAGATTTTTATTGACATTCAATTCCTTACCTAAGGCAATTTCTACTCTTTTGAATTTATCCAGCATAAGAACTTCTACAAATGAAGGTGACTTTATCTCATGGGGTAACAAAGTATGGAGATAATCAAGTGCTGAAGGAAACTTAGATGAGGACTACTTGGGCAATATGGTTTGTAGGGATCAGTCAGGGACATGAAAAGAGGGTTCTTAAGAGCCATACTAGTTTGTAAGGATTGCTACTAGTATGTCATCTTACTCTTGTGAGGCCATAAATGGATCTCTACCAATAACCATAAGTTGTTGCATTGAATTGGTTTTGAGGGGAGCATCTCCAAGATCTAGCCAGACAAATTGGTCAAGATCAGCTTGGGGTGTGGCTAGAGAATATAGAGTTAACTTCTTGATATGAATTCCATTAGATATGGTCATTTTTCTTGAGCGACATGGAATGAAAGCATTTTTTGTGGCCAACCAAGGCCTCCCTAGGATTAATGGATATCCTCCTAGTGTGGCTTTGGGGGATAGGATGATGAAATCTAAAGGGTAATCTAGGGAATCAAGTGTGACAACAATATCCTCTACCATACCATCTGGCTTGATAGTGGAATTATCAACTAACTGGAGAATGGTGGGTGTTTCCCTCAACCCAATGATACAAAGTCTCAACAACACATCCATAGTCATTACATTAATAGATGCCACTAAATCAACCAAGATATTCTTTATTTGTATACCATTAATGTGAATGGTGACAATTGGAATTCTTGGATCAGAGTATTTAGGCATCAAGGCTTTACTGATCATAAGATCAGAAAGATGCCCAAGAACATGGACGGTATCAGGATCTTTCTTTTTCCTACTAGGGTGCTTGATACAGGCTTCCTTGTTTGCTTTATTATAAATGGAAATTTCTTTGAGGGCATATAATAATGGTATTTGAAAAATCATTTTCTTTAGTTGGTCAATCAGATCAGTTGTAATAGGAATCTCTTTAGTGGGTACTGATTGTTGAGCCAATATTTGCATATAAGGTGGAATTTTCATAGCTAGAGTAGGTGGTGAAACATGTGAGACTGTAGTATTTTGATTGTCATGAATTTCCTTAGTATCAAAAACATCAGTTATTATGGGTGCCCTAGGTGTAGGAAATGTGGTTCCTGATCGTAGATGGATTTCATTCACTTGCAGTGAATAATCTTGCTACTTGTTATTAGGATTTGGATTTGTTTGCGCAGGTAGTTGTGGCTTCTGAGGACTACTATTGGCTGTAGGAGGTGGAGGCATAATATCTTTCTACTAATGTGGAGGCGTGATAGATTTCTGCTGATTAGGATGATTGGGTCCCCACTGAGGTTGTTTTTGCCAGTTACCATGTGGTTGCCATTGGTTATTCTACTGTGGCTGCTGATATTGGCTAAACTACTGCTGGTATGGGTTAAATGAAGGTTGTTGTTGGAATTTTTGGTGATATTGTGGCTTCTGATAGTTTTGGTTATACTGTGGCTGTTGGTTAGAGAAGTTATGATTCCAATTCTGTCCTTGAGGGCCAGAATTCTGGGGGTTTTGATTTTTCAACTAATTACTATTATTATTAGAACCAAAATTATTCAGGGGGTCTTGAGGCATACCTTGTCTCTAAGCCCATGGTCTTCTTTGATCCACATAGAAAACCTCTTCATTCTCCTCATCTATCACCTTGAACTCGGTGGGCATTGAGGTAGTGTCCATGGATGAAATGGTTTTGGACTTGCAGTTTCTTTTCTTCTCTCTACAGTGGGAGCAGAATTCAGCCAGCATAGCTTCTGCATCCTCCTTCTTCCTCTGGGTTTGCATGCTGTCTAACTGAGTGGTCACATCATTGATAATTTCCTATTTGAAGTTAGAGAGGAGGTTGGATTGCTCTATCTTAGATACTACGGAACTATTTTTCTTATGAGGCAGATCTCTTAGTCCTCTTCCTTTTTTTACTGTAGCTCTTGAGTAATTCAGACATATAGTCTTAATATCTGCCCAATTCTTCTGAGTGATATCCCCACCAACCATTAGGTCCAAGGCCTCTATGCTTCCATCATTGACACCTTAGAGAAACATACGCTTTTGTGATTCCTCGTTCAACTGGTGTTGAGTATTGCACTGTAGGTTAATCATAAACCTGGAAACATAGTCCTCCAAGGTTTCATCCTCTTTCTATGATATTTTGAAGATGTCATCTCCCTTTAAATCTTGTCCCCTATAGTACTCTATGTATTTGGCAAGAAACATGTTTCTCATGGCGTTCCAATTTCCTATAGCATTAGCTCCGAGGCCCATGAACCACCTTAGAAAATATTCTTTAAGAGTTGATAGGAACAATTTCAGCTTATGGGCATTAGTTGTGTAGTCGTAACTCCTATAGAGGATGTCAAACTTAAAGAGGAAGGTCTCTAGATCTTCAGTGATAAGTCCATAGAATTTTTGAAGTGCGGTGGCTGGTATGTTCTTCAGATTTTGGTTACCTTGTTGAGGAGAAATTGGGAAGAGAAAGGTAGGCTAAGCCATCCTTGGAGGAGGTCTTGGCTATTGCGCCTGATAGATGATAAGATCTAAAGGGTTTTCTTGATATTTAGGCTCATCAAAGAGGACATGCAAATGTAGTGATTCTTTGGAGAATAATGGTGATGAAATTTCTCCTTGGGCATCAAAAAATGGGTTTTCCAACAGGTCTTCTTCTTCACTATCAACTTAGGGTTCCTCTGGCTCACAATTGAATATATCAAATGGTTCAGCCTGATATTGATGAGGAAGGAATCTCCCACAAGGATCTCTTCTTCTATGCATAAAAGGATTGGTTGAAATTAAATCCTAGATTATGAAAATTGGAAACATGAACACCAAAGTAAGTTTGAACTAACACCATCCCCGATAGCAGTGCCAAAAATGCTTAGCTAAAAAAATGTCTTAGAAACACATAGCATTGTACTTCTATTTTAGGATTGGACACCCTAAATGGCTTCTAAGTATATTACTTAGTCATTTTTAATTAGCGACCAGGGACAAACTTGGAATGGTATTTGCAAAGTATATGCTTCAAATCTTCTTGATTCTCATGGCTAATCCTATGGAATTGAAATACACTAAGCTTAAGGAACCTATACTATCTCAAGTTAATGTGTTTACTCTAAGAAAATAGTAATCACAAATAGGAGTTACTCTACTTTCCTATGTTGCAGGAATAGTCTACCAGTTCTATTACCAGTGGTTGCCAGAACAACAGAGTTCTAATTACTTCTTAATGATCAACGAAATAAATTCTAATCTAATAAAGTGATTCACTCACCAAGTGGACCCCCTTGGATGAGTGAATAGAAATGCAATCAAGATAAGAGATTGAAACACAAATTATGCACTCTATTCATTCATGGAGAAAATGTACTTGGAAAGTAAAACATTGTTACAATATCTACTTCTATTCCTGAAAATATATCAACTAACTCGACTCTCCCAAGAGTTACAAAAGTTGCCTTATTTAAAGAGAAACTATACTACTCGCTAAATCTATGATCACTCCATTAATGAGGATCACTAATGGATACATAATGCTCATAAGAGAAAATATCAAGCAAAAAGAGTAAGTCTTCAAGTCGTTCCTAGAATATAGCATGTGGTGGCTCTAGATCTGCGTGCTATGTTTACTCAGAAACTGAATTGACTTGTTCCTCTGTGAAAGTCTCGCAACACTCCCTTCTTCAACCACTTACTTAATTCCTTGGCATGATGGTGCTTTAGCAGCAATGGCTGTCATTGACTCCTTCAGTACTACGCTGCTATTCTAGAATGCGCCATGACTTGATCCCTACAAAATGGTTAGCATACACAACTTTTGATACATATATATTTTATCATTTAATACTAGGAAAGAAGTGTTAGTTTACATTTGATAATCTTGCATGACATTCGGCTATAGGAAGGAGACTACCCATAAACATAGCATAGGAAATAGGATTATTCATTAGCATGCAACTACTTATATCCTGAAACCTCTACTCATAAATTCCAAGAAAATACACCATGTTCTTACCATCCATTTACCTACTTATGTCTTTAAATATATAAAACATAAATATAAAACCATAAGTTTAAAGTATCTATTTTGTAAACAAAATATTGAAAAAGAAAGTAAGAAACATTTGAAAAGATGGCCTTTTAGGAGGGTCATCAGCTGCTTGGGTTGATGGTTTGATCCTCACAGTTTATTGGTGGATTGAAGGTTTGTTGCATGATGCTCTACATCAATTTCCCTCTACAATATCTAATTGATAAGCAATATTAACTTTAAATATTTTTGAAAATCCTATATTTTAAGACAAAGCTTTCATACCCTACTGGAATCCATCCCTACAAGGCCACATGCTCGAGCAGCCACTCCATCACAATGATGACCTACTGTCACAACTCCAATGGGATGCAGACCAGGCTGATAAAAAAAACACAACATTTTATACAAAGATCATTTTTTAAGATTTTTCTAGATCATTTCCTTAATGTTGGATTGGCATGTACAGCTGCATTAGCAAGAGCAGAAGTGCTTAATCATGCAAAAGCCATAACACTTCACAAGGATGAACTTGCTGACAAAATCATAGGTGTATGTGTTTGGAATAGTTTGACAGGTAATATATGGCTTTGCTTTAGTAGTATTCATGGACTCTCATGTGAATTTCTATATATGGTATCTAGATTGCCAATGAAGTTCAACAATTTACTCTGTTTTTTTTTTATGACTAGTATAAATCAGTATAGGAACTGCATAATCTTTTGTTTCTGAAACATTCTTAGAATTTTTTTGGGATGTAAAGAAAAATTAAAAATATGACTACAGTCAAATCTTTGTGTTCAAGATACATGTTATTTTACAATAATGTAAATAGGAGAAAATTTGTTCTTTTATTTAAAAATATGTTGTTTCTAAAAAGTTATAGAAATGATAGTAGAAATGTAGAATCTTGATCTCCATATTTTACATGCTTTGGTGATGAAGGAAGAAGCTCTCAAATATCCAGATTGAGGACAAAATTTCTAAGTGGGAATATCACATTACCAAATTGAAGAAATCAGTAATGCACAAATGCGAAATGATGGTTTCATCAAGTTAAGACATTTAAGGAAAAATAATCAATCATGATGAGGTTTTGATAGTGCTCAAAGGAAGACAAATGATTGGGTGATAAGAACATACATTTTCCAGAGAGACAAGTCTTCTTCTCCATCACCATCACCAATTTCTTGTGTTCAAAGCAGTAAAATTTTATCGCTTGCAAAATAAAACCAAAAAATCATCATTATAATCGTATATGAAGATTTCAACACATGTATATAAATGGTCCTTGAAATAAACTACAATAATGGAAACATTCACAAAAAAATTAATATATGAAACTAGTAGTTTTGATTTGAGAACTTGCTATGTTCTTATTCCCAAATGTATAGTTTTTTTTTTTATAATTGATGCCAATAAAAGATATTGCAGGGAGCATAGCAAGCAAGAATTATTAACACTCTTTTAGATCAATAAAAAAACTTAATTTGGGGGATTTGTCTATGCAATTGGACTGCTATTTGTGGATCTATTTTTAGAGTGTAAAATTATGTAATAGTCACTCCGCTGCTCTGTGTAGTAGGCTAGAAAAAATAAATTTTTACTCTAAAAAGAAATTTAAGAAAATAATAAATAAGTTTTTAGTCTTTTGTTGAGCACACACCTTGTGTGTTGTTTTAGTAATCTCTACACTATTTTAAAGTATGTTGTGAGATAAACATTTGGCAGGAAATTTAATGTTCTAAGTCATATTTTTGTAATATCATAATTATTTGATGAACTAATTTAAAGGAATAGGGTTTAAATCAAACATTTATTTGGGTTATGGATTTCTGGAAAGAACTCCCTCTGCTATTTAGAAAATAGTTTGTACTGAAGATCTCTGTATTGATGTATAAATACATAGGCATTTCACATGTTAAAAAAGAGAATTATGCCATAGGAAATCTGTGCATTCTGCCTCTAACCTTCAACTTTTAATTGTTCTTTCCCTTTTTATTTATTTTCAAGTTTTCAAATGAATGTTTTTGGTTTGTAATCTATATTTCAGGATGATTGATAAATTTTTTCTAGTTTGTAAATATAGACATTTTCAGACACAATGCGATTTTCATCACTATTTCTCAATCTCTAATTTTAAAGGGCATTTTACAGACATGTAGGAAAAAATGATATCAACTAGAAAACCTAAATATAAGAGACCAAATTTTGTAGAGCTCCAACCTAAAAATTTCCAAATAAGTGTGCATGTGTACCTTCATTATTGTCTCTAAACAAGAGTGGATTGATATAATTTTTCAATAATTATTTTGAATACCCTTAATGCTTTCCATTCTTCACCTTTGTTCACAATAGATATAAGCCCCTTACGTGCTACAAATTTTTTGATCTTAACCTGACTGTCATCCAATTTCTTGCCATGATATTGATGATACATGCTTTTGGGCCTGTATGTTTAATTGTAACTAACCAATTGCACTGTAAAAGAGTATGACCAAGGCCTTCTAGATAAACATGATTAGACGTCACAAGTAAAATAGAAATATTGATAGAATTCAATGAGGGTCTCATCTCCACGGATGCCTCTAGGATGTCATTCTCATTCATACAAATTTCACCAACTTCATTAGCACTGATCAACCTAGTAAACACATTTGCATTTAATCTCGATGTTGCTTTATCTACTGCCTCCCTTAGTATAATGGTTAACTATGACGGTAGTAGCTACAATATTTTGAAAATTATATTGTTACAAATATGTTTTTCAGAATAATAAACTGAATAATGAATAAAGCCATATTTCATAGCAGACAACCCCTAAAAAGTAGAGGTAAAACTGTAACACTATAATTTTATTATAGATAAAAAAAAAATGAAATGAACTGTCACACAATTTGTATAAATTTCCTTCTATCTCTTGCTCATCACCTATCCAAAACAGAGATTTATTTTCCTATATACAAAATAGCTACCCCATCACCCAACTAAACACCACTAACTCCAATATAAAGAAAAATAACAATAGCCAGTAAACAACACCCACAAAATTGCCCCAAAATAACACTAACTCCAAAAAAAATACAATGCCAGTAAATAGAACCCATAAAACTTATCATTCTTTTACAGGGATATTGATCAGTTAAAATTCTTTAAATTTTTTTAAAAAAATGCAATTGGCAGGTATAAAGCCAAATTCACTGGAAGTGTCCACCCTATTTGTGCCAAAATAGGAGTTTTGGAATAGGGTATGGACGTGCATGAAAGCATAATTGTTAGGGAATTTTTTTGAGAGATATCATAAATGTAATTTAATCCCTAGTAGAAATGAATAAAAAATGTAGAATCATAGAAAATGCACCTAGACTGATTAACAAAATGCCTAAAAGTTAGATATTAATGTCCACTAGAGAATGTAATGTTTTCATGCATTATCACTTTAACTTATTGTGAAATCAAATGGATACATGGAAAATAGTTAAGGGAAAATTCTAGTGTTGATGTGTTTATTTTACATTCAACTGATGCTATGTTTGAGTCATGTGAGGTAAAATTGGAGTTTTTTCAGCAGTCAAGGCCCACCCCTTTCATCTATCTTGTATGATATAAACACACTGCCTTTGTTTTTGTAATATTTTAGTGATTTTAGTTTAATGTGATGGATGATGTTCTTATAAAACTTTGAGATTATGAGTATAATGGAAAATATTTAAAAGTAACATTACATGGATTTTATTTTATTTCCATGCTTAATATGTGTAACAAAAAGTAGCCATTATCTGCATGCTCTCAAGTTTAAGCTAAAAGATTACATATTTCACTAAATGTAAATTTCATCTCAAAGATTTGACATTAGTGAATTTTAACGATTCATTTTATTTTTTTAAATTGTGCAACATTATCCAATGTTCTGAATCACTGCAAAAATCCTACATTAAGGATTTTATTATTTCTTATTTTTTCTTCCATGACTGTTAAACTTGTTTTATTTTGTGTGACATAATCTAAAAATTACATAGGCCAAACAACTATTCCAATCACAAAAACATCACAAAAGCCAATTTTACCACCAAGGTAAAAGGTAAGTTAACAAATGTCAAATGGCAAGAGCTCAAGTGGTAAAAAATCAAAGCTTTTATAAAAAGAATCATGTTCAAACTCCTCTGAAGACACACTACATGTTCTAAAATGTAAAGAAGTTGAATGTTAAATGTAAGATATATATCTCAACCACAGTAATCAAAAGAAAGGACATGAAACAAAGGAGATTTACCTATCCAAAAATATAAGGGAATGAAAAACATGATTGGTACCTTCTGAGATGGTTTTTGAGGTGTAGGCTCTTCATCACTCTCCTCAGAAGAAGACTCCTCCTTACTCCTACTACTTTCTTGTTTAACAATTGGCTTGGTGACAGTTTTCTAAAAGGCATTTACATGTTAATATAATCTCCAAATAGAAAATAGGATCACATATCATTAGAAACAAGTAAATAAAATAAAAATATGACATACTTTGGGTATCAACTTTTGAGGTGTAGGTTCTTCCTCACTCTCATCAGAAGAGTCATCTTCACTACTAGTCGCTTCTTTCTTAACAAATTTTTTGTTGGCATGTTTCTATAATATGATCAAATTAAAGATAGGATTAAATATTACAACAATTAGTCAAAATTAAAAGATACACAAATAAAACATAAACATTATATTTAAAAAAATATGTAACTCTTCAAACACCCTGGCCAAAGCCAAACTAGTCCAAACCTTGGACCAGGCCTACCTAGATCTGCATAGAATCCTACCCCTGTTCACCTAGAAGATATGAAAGAACTAAATATTAAGGACAAGTTTCTAGAATAATTAAAATTGGATTAAACATGATAATCAATTTGCCACAAATTATTCTCAATGCTCAAGCACCAATTACTGAACACACAATCAAATGAAAAATATTGTATCTAACATCACTGATGTATATAACTATGGAGTAACTATAGAGGAAATAAGTCCCATCATTCTACAAAAACCCTAGCTATGCAGAAACTATTCTAGAATGGATCCTGACCCTGGACTAGGTACTACCTATGCTTTCATAGAATACTACCATATTCAATTGATGTAATACTAAAGGTATCAAATAATAAATTAGAGGTCACTTTAGTCTCCTAGTCTTGTAGTATTGCACCTCCCCTGGTTATGTTGACCTACGATAGCATAGGTTAAATACAAATTTATTTAGTCATGTTTAATCTACAATAATGGTGAATTTATTTATAGGACTGTTGTTAATCTTTCGTAAGTGGCATCTAACAATCCACTGTCAAAACATGTGGTTTTCCTTGACAATGTTATTTTGATTCAACCCCAAGGCATTAGACATTTCTACAGATAGGAAGTAAATCACAAAGCACCATGGATAAAAAGTAGATATACCTATACCAATAATTCAGAATTTACAATTTAATGTTTGATAATGGGCATTGAACTATCACTTATTAGCTTTATATATTTCATTTTGTACATTTTGTAAAAATGATGTACATACATACACATATAGAGACAACATTTTGATAGTCCATGTTATTGGAATAAAGATTGTTTCTAAATGAAAATGCAACTGTGGTGTTTAATACATCAAAATTAAGGATTATACTCTGGAATACACCATCAAGGTGAAATGAAAAGAATGATAGATTGTAGACTAGTGCTCACTAAATCATGAAGGAAAAATAGGAGAAGACAATGTTTTCAAATAGATAAATAGATGAAACTATGGTTTGTAAACACCACAAAATGCAGTGAAAGGATCAGTGGTTCAATGAATAAGATCCTTTAGTGATCTTGAAGATGCAGTCCACAGAAGATAAATATTAGGAATACTAATGTAGTCATAGAGAACACAATGAGTAGACTTCAAAAAGAATACTGGCATGAGATGTGAAAAGGGCAGTGCTTCTGTAGGTAGAAACAGTGACAATGATACTAATATAGGTCAAGGAAATGTCATTACATGTCAAGGTGTAAAGACTGCATTTTCCCACAAAATGCCACATCACATAAATAACATAAAAAGCGGAAATGTCATTAAAGGTACATGGTTGATAATACACATAGACAATTTGAACCATTATGTAATCATAATGAAAAGAATATAATACACAATTTTGACCTTCACATCAATATAATAAAGATAACCACAAGAATAATTTGTACATTAAATTCATCATAAAATGTGAATGTTGAAATCATCACATGACCATATAAAAGTTATGTTTATTAAAAAAGGAAGTTGACTTACGAGTGGATACTTCATTAAATTACAAGGTAGAATAAATACTTGTTTCATTAAGTGTCTTATATAAACAAGTGGATGCAAACCTACATGCCAGACATCAACCCATCTTAGTAAATGGATGCATCATAGATAAGAAAAAAAATAGGAAAAGTAGTATGAAAAACGTAACACAAGTTTATACCTTGGACCTCTATCCATCTCTATATCCCTATCTCCTTAGCCATCTGACACACGTCAATCCCCTATCACAAGACAAGAGTGTGGCTCACGCACTTTTATCCGCCCAACCACAAAGTGGTTAGCTCCCCTGGGGTTATTCTTGACACGAAGAACACGCTGACCCTTTCCCGAGAAGCCTAGAAACTGACTCTAAAAGGTCGGATGGATCAGGTGCAACCGTGAACATACTACTAACACATATGTCTAATATTAGATCTAACATGGATGTGGTAGAGAGATGGATAAATTAACTAGAATATAAGAAATGAAATACATATGCAATCACGCTTTGGCCAAAGCTAATTATGTCAGGTTTCTACTGGCAGGAAGAAGTATACAAATTGATAATCATCACTGCCCTCCCTTGAGTTTTCCACATTCAGCACCCTCCCATAGTATAAATATAATATGTATACAACTACATGATAAAAATTTCTCTAAAAACATACTCTACCAAAAAAATATTAATCAACATTTTCTCATTTATTCGAAACATTCTATTCTCAAGAAGAAAGTCTCACAACCCTTCCAATGTTTCATAGCACGCAAGAGATCTACTACATTCAACTCAGCAATAGAATGAAAACATATTAACTTTATAGAGTTTGAATTATATTACCCAAATACATCATGAATCTTTTTAAAATTTTCCAATACACAAGAGTGTAATAAACCTTTCCAGTACACAGAAATGCATATCAACAACTAACTAGATAGTGTATAACATAGTACCAAACATTTCATTAACTACAGTGTCTTTGATTTTAGCTTCATAAGGTTTTTACCAAGAACAAATTCCATCAATCTCGAAGGAGTAGGAAGAAGACTGGATGCTTAAACTCAGATAACTTCTGATCGAGAAACCCATCAAATACGCGAGAAAAACTAGAAAAAGAGGATGTTGTTATGAATACAGTTCTCTAGCTAAAGACTCTTCCCACTGATTGTAGTATGGTGTCAACTCTTATAGAGAGAGAACAAATGAATGACCCCAGCTGGAGCCCAACTTAGCTGGTACACAGTGGTTGAACAACAAGAAAAAAATTAATGACCTCTACTACGGTTTAAGCCACAATGGTAAGGCAGACACAAAATAGTTTGTAAAGAAAAATTAAGACACTTCGAACAAATTTAAAGGAAGTTCTAAAACTATAATTTCACAGAATGATGGAAACGTCAGTTTTGCACCTTCTAAAACATCCCATTGAGATGGTCTATCTCAGATTTTTAAAAAGTTAGTAAGGTGTATACATTAAAGAAAAGAAAAGAAGACAAAAGTATAATTTGAGGTGCTAACAATATGGCATACATAAATTTGAGAGAGTTGGTAATATAAGCATGTGCTTCCTGATGCTTTACTCAACCCAGTATAGGAATAATTAACCACTAGTTAATCATTTATACGCAGCCCAAACATTCAACCGAAAAACACAGGTAAAGATTGAATTAAAACTAACCTAGAAATTGACATAGTCCAACATCACACACCAACATTGAACAACCAAAAATTTGCCAAATACTCTAGAACAAAAGACAAGAAGCACATTGGTAGGGTGAGCAGCTGACGTGGTATACGCATGCCCCACTAAGAGAAGAGACACAAAAGAAAAGAAAAATAAAAATGTTCCCACCTGCCGTGAGCTAGGAGAATGTGGACTAGCTCATAGAAGAGAATTGTAGGGGCTCTGAAGTATGAAAAGAATCAATATAACAAACAACACATCATTGCAATTTATTGATTAACCAAGATCATTTACTTATTTACAATTTACGATGCATCATCAGGAGTAAGGGGAACCTGGAATTTGACGTGCTAAATGAACAATGGAGTCTTCTTTGGCTCGACCTCCCCACTCAGCCAAATCCTATTGCCCTTCCACAAATTACCTCCGTCTCTGCGTTCAGAAAACCATTTTCTCCCTTCCACCACATGCAAATATCTTCTTCAAGGAATGCAGTCTCTTTTAAAGATCCACACCTTCATCTCTCCACTTCCAACTATTTTATTCCTCTCCTTTATTTCTTTGATAGTCGATGCCCTCTATTTTTTTTTTTACCATTAATAAAGACACATGCATAGATGTAATTTCTCCAATTGGCTTATAAAATTCAACAATTTAGTTGAAAAATCCACTATACCATATAAATGCATAAAAATCCTAAACTTAAATATTACATTAATATCTAGCATGTGTACACATCAAAATAACACTAATTATGATTTAGATTTATGTCATTCACTTAGAAGTACAAGAAGAGGAAAGTGCAAAATATGAACACACATAATTGCACAAAACTCTAAGTGGTGTGTGTGTAGACCAGTCCATCCGTACCCTCCAGAACTGAGAGCTAACCTTCTCTACCTCAACCACACCCCCCCCTTCATCCTGCATCCATACAGACACACTCAAAACTAAACACTATATTAGTATGTGATTACTCATTAATAAAAAAATTTCAAAATATTTCATTCAAACGCTATAAACCATAAATCAACACATTTATTGCAATTACATCAAAATTTCACTTTTATGCAATGTAATAATAATAATAAAAGTTAAGAATCTATTTATGCATCATCATATAGTATCATCAAATTACACATCATCATAAAGCATTTTAGAGTCAGAATTACCATAATTCAAAACATCGATGTAGTCAACTCATAGAAACTAGGTCAAACAAAGTAAAAAGTCGCATAATAAGTCCAAAACCAAAGTCGCAAAGGTCGAGTCGTGACATCCCTCCCAACTAGGAGAAGACATCAACTTGATCTCACATCAAAATATACTAGAAAGAAACACGCCACACATACACATTACATCATAGTGAAATAGAAAGAAGTCTATGAGAAGAATTGAGGAAATGATCTGTGCATGTCCTCTACATCCTCCCATGTAGCACTCTCAATAGAGAATTGGTCCCAATGGACCTTGTACTACAAAATATCTCTGTTACACACTCAGATAGTAGACCAATCAACAAGCAGGGTAGGATCCACCTTCACTACCCCTGACTCCTGAACCTGCAAAGCATGCCAATCCAAAATATGTGAAGCATCTGGATGATAAGGTTTCAACAATGAAACATGAAAAAAATTATGAATCTGGGGCAGAGCGGGTGGTAGAGAAATTTGGTATGCAACTAGATTGATGACTTCCAAACCTCAAAGGGTCCCACATATTACGGCGCAAGTTTCGAAGCCCTATTAAAAGATATGAAACTCTTATGAGGTCAAAAATGCAAGAACACCTTGTCCCCTGCTTGGAATTGTCTAAAAGTGTGGTTCTTATCCGCATACATCTTTTTTTGATCCACTGCTTCCTTTAGCCTATCTCGGATCAAAGCCATCTGTTCATCCATCTCTCACAACATATCATGACCAATCACAATCTCGTCCTCAATTTTTTCCCAACTAATAGGAACGTGACACTTACAACCATAAAGTGCCTCAAATGGGGCCATACCTAGGGAAGCATGGTAAGAGTTATTGTATGAAAAATATACCAAGGGAATATACTCTTCCCACTTGTACTACTGATCCATGTAGTACATAAAAAGTAAATCCTCAACCACTTGATTTCGTCTTTCTGTCTGCCCATCCATCTGAGGATGGTAGGCTGTGCTAAAATTGAGACGTGTTCACAAGGAAGCATTCAAGGTTTTCCAGAACCTTGATGTCATCCACGTGTCTCTATCATATATGATAGTCTCTAGCACACCATGAAGTTGAAAAATCTCATGCACAAAATTCTTGGCCATAGCCAAGGATCCATATTTAAAGCTTCCTAGAATGAAATGATCCACTTTGGTTAGTTTGTCAACTACAACCAAAATGACATCATGACTCTATTTGGTCATGGATAATCCTTGTATGAATTCCATACTGATGAATTTCCATTTATATTCTAGAATATCATGTGGATACAGTAACCCTGTTGGGTGGATATGCTTAGCCTTGACTCACTGACATTCCAAACACTGGGCTATGTAAGCTATCACATCACACTTAAGCCCTGGCCAAAAATACAATGGCCTCAAATAGGCAATCATCTTATTTACCCATGGGTGACCTAAAAATGGAGCACAATGCATCTCCTCAAGTACCACTTTACTCAACCCTACTCGATCGGGAATGTACATCCTGTTCTGGTATCTCAAAACACCATCATCCTCAAAACTTTATCCATCAAAATAGCAATCAGATGGATCATTCTGTAAATCTGATTTGACAAACTAATAATGGTCATCTCCTGGAAGATTAACCAACACCTGCTCTCTTAGGTGTGTCCTAGAGGTAGAGATAGAAAAAATGTACCTCCTCCTACTGAGAGCATCGGATACTATGTTCTCTTTCCCTTTTATGTATTCAATGCCAAAATCATACTCGCTCAGAAACTTTTACCAATGTCTCTCCCTAGAATTCTAATTGAGCTATGTGAAAACATATCTTAGTCCCATATGTTCTATATTTAGCTCAAAAGGCTTACCCAACAGGTAATGCCTCCACATCTGTAAAGCATGTATAATAGAAGCCAATTTCAAATCATGCGGAGCATAATTAACTTCATGTTGTTTCAGTTTCCATCTCATAAGCCACTACTTTTTCATCTTGCATCAACACACCACCTAAACCCTCACCTAAAGCATATGTAATCACAGTGAACTATCCATTAGGGTTAGGTACAACTAAAATGGGAGTGGACATGAGCTTCTGTTTCAATAACTGAAAAGCTTTCTCACATGTCACTATCCACTCATATCACTTCCCTTTTCTCTGTAGGGATGTAATGGGAGAAACTATCTTGGAGAATCCCTCCACAAATTTCCTGTAATAACCAGACAACCCCATGAAACTTCAAACTTCGCTCACATTGCTAGGAGAAAGCCATTCTAGTATAGCCTTAACCTTGGTAGGATCTACTGCAATTCCATTTGAATATATGATATGCCCTAGATAATGAATCTATTTCTGATAAAATGAGCACTTTGATAGCTTACCATATAATTTCCTGTCTCTAAGACATTGTAAGACTATATGCAAGTGTTCTTCATGTTCTTTCATGTTCTTAGAGTAAATCAGGATGTCATCAATAAAGATCTCCACAAACTTATCCAAACAGTCTCTGAATACACTATTCATAAGGTTCATGAATGAGGTAGGAGCATTCGTTAATCCAAAAGGTAGAACATAAAAATTTTAATTCCCATATCATGTCCTGAAAGAAGTTTTTAATATGTCCTCATCCTTAATCCGGAGCTGATGATATCCAAATCTCAAATCGATCTTAGAAAACACAGTAGCACCTTTTGTTTGGTCAAATAACTCCTATATTCATGGAAGAGGATATCTATTTTTGATTGTCACTTTGTTGAGCATTCTATAATTGATACATAGTCACAAAGTTCCATCCTTCTTCTTAACAAAGATCACTGGTGCTCCCCATGGTGATACGCTCTGGCGTATAAATCCCTTGTCCAAAAGTTCTTGGATTTGAACCTTTAGTTCATACATCTCAGTAGTAGCCATTCTGTAGGGTCCCTTAGATTGTGGCTCAGTTCCAGACATCAAATCGATGGAGAAATCAAATTCTCTCTTTGGAGGTAGTTCAGGCAATTCTTCTGGAAATACATCCCAGAATTCCTGTATTAAGGGATAATCATTCTCACTAGGAGTTGCATCAATGTCATTTACATGATCTACATATAACATACATCCCTTCCTCTTTTCCCTTTTTAACTGCATAGAAGAAATCTGCATTAGTTCCATAGGTTGCTTCACACCTCTTATTACAGTTGATCTTCCCTCATCATCAAAACATACAACTGACTTGTCTCTACAATCTACAATTGCCTTATGTTCAAGTAGCCAGCTGATGCCTAATATAACATCATATGATCCCAAAGGGGCGACATAAAGATTGCCTTGCATGATAAAACTAGGAAGGTCCAACTCACTACATGATAAACACTGCTCTACTTGATGCTCTTCCCTATTGCCATATTCTACAATCCAAGGTTCAGCCATAAATCCTACTCTAACTAAAAGCCTAGATACAACTTTAGGCTCTACAAATAATTTAGTAGCTCCTGTATCTATTAAAATTGAAACATTCTGACCAAAATGCTTACCAGTCATTTGGATAGGGGTAGCCTGAAAATCAGCCTACCTATAATCAATAGCTGCGTGAATGTGATGTTGTGCTTGAAAACCATTACGATCTGAATGTTGTGGACATCTAGCAGCAAAATTATCACCTTCATAGACAAAACACCCATCTCGGGGTCCCTATTTTCCTTCTGGTTTGTCCCTCCTATTTCTATACCTGTTGGAATCCCTATTGTTTCCCTTATTCTGATTCTGGTTCTGAGAGTTCTTGTAGGAATTCCTTCCTAAATTTCCATGTCCTTTGCCTTTCATATTCTTGATTTGCTGGCATCCACCATTATGCTATTTATTATCCTAATATTTCCTTTTAAAACCTTGATTGGTATTGGATTTTTGATTACTGTTCACCTTGGACAAACTCTGTAACCTCTGTCCCTTCCTAAGAGCCTTTCTTAGTGCAAAATCCATGGTTTTTGGCTTATGCATTTCAACTTTAGAACCCACCTCTGGACGTAATCTTGTTATAAACTTGCAAGTCCTGAATCGTTCATCTTGTTGGTACTGTGGAGCATACTTCACCAAATGATAGAATCTCTCATGGTATTGGATAACTGTTAGGACTCCCTGAATCAAATTCTAAAATTCATCCATCTTCCTATCAAAGAACAACTGAGGTAACCACCTCATGAAAAAAAATTGTAGGAATTCCTCCCATCATATCTCTCCTAGCTGAAGTTTGTTTTCTGCCATTATATTCTCCCACCAAGTGGCAACTTCATTTGTCAGCTGAAAAGTAGCTGAAATTTCCCTAGATTGCCCAGAGAAATTTTGGACTTGAAAGTATTTGTCCAAGGAAATGATCCATGCCTCAGCATCATCCCCAAGGGTCTTACTGCTAAACGTAGGAGGTGTGACCATTTTTAGATCATTGCTGAGCTCCTCAACTATCTTGCCCCTATTTTCGGCTACCTCTATAGCCCTGAGATCAACGTCTCTCTTCCATTGCTCCTATATCCTCATATCCTCATCCAATTTCCTTTTCTCCTCATTCAGACGAGTCTCATCCTTCCTACCCCTCATATCATTCTCAAGGTGATCCATATGTGCACCGTGTTGTTGTAGGAGGTCCCCTTATTGGGTTAGAAGAGTGAATATCTAATCTAGCCTCTGATTGGGCTGTTCCATCTGACCATTGCTAGAGCTAGCCTTGTTGTTGTTGTTCCTGGTGTTCATGGTGATAGATTAGGTCCTGCACCCACATAGAAATACACAACTTAGAAAGCAGTAGGCCAAAGCCCCAGAGTTAAACAGTAGCTCTGATACCACATCTAAAGACTACATTTTCCCACAAAATGCCATATCACATAAATAACATAAAAAGCGGGAATGTCATTAAAGATACATGGTTGATAGTACACACAGACAATTCAAACTATTACATAATCATAATGAAAATAATATAATACACAATTTCAACCTTCATGTCGATATAATTGAGAAAACCACAAGAATAATTTGTACAATAAAGTCATCGTAAAAGATGCATGTCGAAATCATCTCATGACCATATACAAGTTATGTTTATTACAGAAGGATGTTGACCCACACATCGATACTTCATTAAATTACAAGGTACAATAAATTCTTGTTTCATTGAGTGTCTTATATAAACAAGTGGATGTCGACCTGCACACTAGACATCAATCCATCTCAGTACATGGATGCATCATAGATAAGAATAAAAAATAGGAAAAGTAGTACGAAAAATGTAACACAAGTATATACCTTGGACCTCTGTCCATCTGTATGTCCTTATATCCTTAGCCATCTGACATGCATCAATTTGCTATCACAAGATGAGAGTGTGGCTCAGGCACTTTTATCCACCCAACCATGGAGTGGTTAGTTCCCCTAGGGTTCTTCCTGACATGGAGAACACGCCGACCCTTTCCTGAGAGGCCTAGCAACCGGTGTTGAAAGGTCAAATGGATCCAGTGCAGCCGTTAACATACTACTAACACATATGTCTAACAGTAGAGCTAACAAGGATGTGGTAGAGGGATCGATCAATTAACCAACATATAAGAAAAGAAATACATCTGCAATCACACTTTGGCCAAAGCTAATTACACCAGGTTTCTATTGACAGGCAGAAGTATAAAAATTGATAATCATCACTATCCTCCCCTAAGTTTTCCACATTCAACACCCTCCCATAGTGTAAACATAATACACATACAACTACATGTTTCTCTGAAAACATACTCTACCAAAACAATATTAATCAACATTTTCTCATTTATTTGAAATATTCTATTCTCAAGAAGAAAGTCTCACAACCCTTCCAATGTTTCATAGCATGCAAGAGATATACTACATTCGTCTCAGCAACTTATACAGTTCAAATTATATTACCCAAATACATCATGAATATTTTTAAAATCTTTCCAATACACAGGAGTGTAACAAATCTTTCCAGTACATAGATATGCATATCAACAACTAACTAGACAGCGTATAACATAGTACCAAACATTTAATTAACTATAGTGTTTTTGATTTTAGCTTCGCAAGGTTTTTACTAGAAACAAAATCCATCAATCTCAAAGGCACAGGAAGAAGACTAAATATTTAAACTTAGATAACTTCTGATCGAGCAACCCATCAAATACAAAAGAAGAACTAGAAAAAAAGGATGTTGTCATGAATACTGTTCTCTAGCTAAAGACTTCCAATTGATTGTAGTATGGCGTCAACTTTTGTAGAGAGAGAAAAAATGAATGACCCTAGCTGGAGCCGGACTTAGCTAGTACACAGTGGTTGAATAGAAAGCAAAAAATGATGACCTCTACTACAGTTTAAGCCACAATGGTAAGGAAGCCACAAAGTAGTTTGTAAAAAAAAAATTAAGACAATTCAAATAGAGTTAAAGGCAGTTCTAAAATTGTAATTTGACAAAATGATGAAAACACCGGTTCTACACCTTCCAAAACATCCCGTTGAGATGGTCTATCTCAGATTTTTAAAAAGATAGTAAGGCATCTATAGTAAAGAAAAGAAAATAAGACAAAAGTATAGTTTGAGGTGCTAATGATATGGCATACATAAATTGGAGAGTTCTGGTAATATAAGCGTGTGCTTCCCAATGCTTTACTCAACACAATATTTGAATAATTAACCGTTGGTCAATCATCTATATGTAGCTTAAGAATTCATCCAAAAAACATAGGTAAACATTGAATTAAAACTAAGCCAAACATCAACATAGTCTAGCATCACACGCCAACATTGAAAACCCAAACATTTTCCAAAGACTCTAACAAAAGAAAAGAAGCACATTGGCAGGGTGAGCAGCTGACGTGGTATACGCAGGCCCCACTAAGAGAAGAGACACAAAATAAAAGAAAAATAAAAACATTCCCATCTTCTACGAGCTAGGAGAACATGGACCAAATCATGGAAGAGAATTGCAGGGGCTCTCAAGTATGAAAAGAATCAATACAACAAACAACACATCATTGCAATTTATTGATAAACCAAGATCATTTACTTATTTACAATTTACAATGCATCATCAGAAGGAGTAAGGGGAACCTGGAATTTGACATGTTGAATGAACAATGGAGTCTTCTCTAGCTCGACCTCCCCACTCAACCAAATCTTTCTACCCTTCTGTTAGAATAGTCCCAAAGGATAACTGAGAGGGGGGAGAATGAGTTATCAGTTAATTTAATTCTATTCACTTATTAACTCGAGAGTACAATAAAGTAAATGCACATTTAGATAACACAATAGACAACACCACAATTTGGTTATGGGGAAATCAAATGGTAAAAACCCTGGTGGGAATTAGCACCCATAATGAACTATACTTGTTTATAATAATCCCTGTTAGAAGATCTTGCAACCCTGTTAGGAGTTGTTCTTTACAATGCAATAAGTATAGTGACCTAGTTAAGGGTGTGACCCTGTTAGGAGTCTTTTACAAATAACCCTGTTAAGTGTGAGGACTCACTATCTAAAAGCTCATTGCTTCAATGGTGAAGGCTACAACCTTATATACAATAGATATGCACTATATTTGATGATGAACTATAGAGTAGATCTACTGTCTTGATCAGTTCCAATGTATTGTAATCTTCCACTGCTTCTTCAGATAGATCCTTGATGAATGAAACATAACTGATATTCTACTATGTACTTTTTTTTGTCTCTTTTCTTATCATTCACAAATGAACTACTATAAGTATCTTCCTCAAAGTATGAGATCATAGGACCTGTTAGACAACTCTTCATAACATCCTTGTCGGCTAAACTAGCCACACAAGCATAATTACAATCACACAATATAAATTGAATAGACGTGACGCTTCACAAAGTTGGCTTCACCAAATTAACTCTAACATTGCAATCCTATTGAAACACATTTGACACCTTTAGATAACTATCTTCAACTCATAATTAAACTTGAATATAAACACGCATATCCTGAAGATAAGCACAACTCAAGAACCAATGCTAATACATCGACTTTGTACAGATAAACTCCATAAATTGTAACTGCCACTAACAGATTTACACAACACAACTGAAAATTCATATCTCAGTCTGCATGTATGAATAAAGCATCCAAAGCATGTATAAAACATGAATATAACCATGCAAAGCTTAAT
Source organism: Thuja plicata (assembly GCA_018584345.1). Lineage (NCBI taxonomy): Eukaryota > Viridiplantae > Streptophyta > Pinopsida > Cupressales > Cupressaceae > Thuja > Thuja plicata. The sequence continues at coordinate 6,614,657 of MU225293.1, read as the reverse complement.
AGAATCATTCTGATAAGTACATACAGAACACTATTTTATATTAAATATGTTGTCATCAATGACAAACATACAATCAACTAGCTGCTAGAAGTAAATATCCAACAATCTCCCCCTTTGACATTGATGGCAACATATGATATTGAAAAAATCTTCAACACATGGTATCCTCTTACTTTTTACAATCTTATCAATATCCTCATCAAAGATTCCTCTACACTGCTGCAGCTCCTCTGACTGTGTTTTTAAATTACATGATTATATACTCCCCCAAAGTATATGCTCCCCCTTTACTACATACTCCCCCTTTGACATCAATGGAAAAGGGTGCCATAAACAATTAGCCATAGGTACTACTCCAGAAATAGAGTAGTCAAACATCCATCAGTCACCATGGATTGATGAACTTGCTGCTTTATCTAATCAGACTCAGGAAAGGGAATTACTCCCAACTTTTCCCTGAGATACTCAAAAGTATCTTTTGATAAGGGCTTTGTGAAAATATCTGGCAACTGTTCTTTAGTGCTCACATGGTCCAATTTTACTTCTTTGTCTGCAACTTTTTCTCTAAGAAAATGGTATTTGATCTCAATGTGTTTTGTCTTTGTGTGCATCACATGGTTCTTGGACATGTTGATAGTGTTGGTTTTATCACAGTGAATAACAATAGGATAATCAACTTGAATACCAAAATATGTAACCATTTGCTTGATCCAAACCATTGTTGAACAATTAAATGCTGCTGCAACATATTCAACTTTTGTTGGTGACTGAGAGATACAATTCTACTTCTTTCTTATCCAAGAAACCAACCTATCTCAAAGAAATACTACTCCTCCTAAAGTACTCTTCCTATCATGAATACAACCTGCCTAATCTGCATCTGTATATATACTTGAAGTTGTACATTGTCTGATTTAGGATACCATAAACCATAGTCTATAGTTCCCTTTAGATATTTGAATATTCTCTTTATTTCCATTAGGTGATTCTGCTTGGGTTCAACTACAATCTACCAACAATGCCAACTGCATTAGATATGTCTGGTCTAGATTTAGTAAGATATATAAGTTTTCCAATCATAAACTTGTACAATGTCTTGTCAACTACTATGGAATCATCTTCTTTAGAAAGCTTTCTTCTTGTTATCATAGGAGTCATACTAGCTTACATTATTCCATCTTGAAAGTCTTCAATATTTCATTCACATTTTTGGACTAATTGATGAATATTCCTTTATCTGTCTGATTTACATTCAATCCCAAAAAATATTTTATAGGACCAATCATGCTCATTTCAAATTCATTCTACATTTCTTTTTCAAATTCTACACTAAGCTTGTCATTAGCTCCAAAGATAATGTCATCAACAAATATGGAAACAAGGAATAATCCATCTGGTGTTTGTCATATGAATAAGTTGCAATCTGCTGCTCCTTTCTTGAATCCAATCTTGTTAAGATAACCATCTAGTCTCTCATACCAAGCTCTTGGGGCCTGTTTAAGTCCATAGAGTGCTTTCATCAATCTGCATACCATGTCTAGTTTATCTGATAGATTAAATCCTTTAGGCTATTCTATGTAGACTTCTTCCTTCAAGTCACCATTCATAAAGGCTGATTTGACATCCATTTGGTATACTTTAAAGTTTTTGAATGTAATAACTTAATGGCTTCTAGTCTTCTCATAGGGGAAAATGTGTCAGTGTAATCTATTCCTTCCCTCTGTGCATATCCTTTACACACTAGTCTTTCTTTGTTTCTGACCACTGTACCATCTTCATTGATCTTATTCCTGAATACCCACTTTGTTCCAATCGCATTTTTGTCACTAGGTCTAGGGATCAATTCCCATGTATCATTTTTGATTATTTGATCTAATTATTCTTCCATTGCTTTCTACCAATCAGAATCCTTGCAAGCATCTTCAACACTTAAAGGTTCAATCTATGAAATTAAACATACCTCTTCATCTACTATTAAATTTTTTTCTTTAGATATAGTCAAAACACTACTACTCTAATCTCCAATGATATCATCTTTTGAATGGTACCTAGATGTGAATTTTGAAAATTTAGGTGTGACATCCTCCTCTATAATCTATGATTCTTCTTTTCTTGATTAAGGGTCATTGCATGATACATCAATACAATCAAACATTTCTTCTATAATAGTTTCCTTGTTGCTGGGCCTGGGTTCACCTTCAATCATAGGTGCATATTCATAGTACCTCTCTTGAACCATGAAATTCTCATCAATATTTACATGAGTACTTTCAATTATCTTCTTTGATCTCAAATTAAAACATCTGTATGCTTTGCTTTTAGTAGAGTAACCAAGGAAAATACCTTCATCGCTTCAAGCATCAAACTTACCAACATCATCATATCTCTTGATGTATCACTTTCTACCAAATATTCTGAAGTATTTTACTATAGGTACATTACCTAACCAAAGTTTATAAGGTGTCTTATCTATGCCTAGCCTTAGTTGTCCTCTATTGATAGTATAGATAGCTGTATTGACTGCATCTCTCCAATAGGTGTGCACAACTTTTCCTTCAATCATCACAGTGTGCGCTGTATCAAGTATGATCTTGTTCCTTCTTTACAGAATCCCATTTTTTTGAGGGGTTCTAGGAGCACTCAAGTGTCTTTTGATCCCATGTTCTTTGCAGTACTCATAAAATTGGTTAGAGGTGAGTTCTACTCCTCTATCTGATCTTAGACATTTTAGTTTTATTCCAGATTCATTCTCAACCTTAGCTTTGGATATTTTGAATTTATTAAAGGCTTCAGACTTCTCCTTTAAAAATTTAACCCACATCATCCTTGAAAAATAATCAACAAAAAAAATGAAATACCTTTCTTCGTAGTATGATCTTGTTTGAGTAGGACCACATAAATCTGTATGCACTAGGTCTAATTTGTTTTCAGCTGAGTTCTTCTTGATTTTGTAAGAGCTCCTTATGTTCTTTCCCATAACACATTCCTTGCACATTGTGTCAACTAGTCTTGCAATACTTGGAAGGTCTCTAACTGCCTGACATTGCTTATCTTTACTATATTATCAAAATTGATATGACATAGTCTCTTGTGCCATAATCAATTGTCATCTACTTTTGCAACAAAAAAAAATACATCTGAATTGAGCTGAAAAACATTTCCTTTTATTTTTGAGCTTGATGCAATCATGTCTCCTTCTTTGTTGTTAATAATGCATTTGTTGTCTTTGAATTCCAAATGATAACCTTTGTCAAGTAGCTATCCAACACTTAGTAAGTTGTGATGTAATCCATCAACATACAGAACATCATCTGTCTTGTTCTTTCCATCTAGGGTGATAGATCCTTTGCCTATGATAGGTTTATGAGTGTTATCTCCAAATCTAACCATACCATCTTGGTACTTGTCCAGATGAACAAATCTATTTTTATCACTTGTCATGTGGTGAGAGCATCTGCTGTTAATGATCCAATCAGTTCTGATGTCTGCTTTGGAAATTAGGGATAACTCCCATGCTTCCTTTTCATCTTCAATGTCCATTTCCTCAATAAATTTTTTGATGTCTTTAAGGGAAACAAATACAATTTCATCCTCTCCTAAATCTTCATCTATTACACCTTCTTCAGCATGGTAGCATTCCTTTTTGTATTTAGGTTTGTAATCAGATTTGAACTTCTTGACTCTTGTGGAACAATTAGATGCAAAGTAACCAATCTTGTTGCATGAAAAACATTTGAATGGAAGCTGTCCTTCATACTTTCCTTTGCCTTTCTTTTCTCTTTTAGCAATCATGGCAATAATTTCTTCTAGTTCTTCATCAACTTCTTCTTTCTCATTAGAAATGTGTAAAGTTTTCTTACCATGTATTGATGCTTTGAAGGTTGTTTCACTTTTGGGTTCAGTCTTCAATCTTGATATCTCAAATGCAGATATTTTACTGATCAAAGTCTCTCTCTTGAAGTCCTTTGAAAATTGCATGGTTTCATCTAGAATATTGATCTTTCTCTCATAGTCTACTGTCAATGTAGTCATCAGCTTGTCCATTATGTCTTCTTCTGAAATTTCTCCACCATTATTTCTGATTCCAGAAACTGCTTCATTTATCCTCTGATTGTAGGCTCTAATGTTCTCTTTAGGTAACATCTCAAGATTATTGTATTTATTTTTCCATGTCTTCCTGCGTGCATTCTTTGCTTGGATATCTCCTTGAAACATGTCTTCTAAATACTTCCATATTGTGTATGCCTTGTCTACTTTCTTGATCTCAAAGAATTCACTGACAAATAGTGCACTTATAAGGGCTTCTTTGGCAATTGCATTAGCTGTGAATGTATCCTTTTGTTTACTAGTAGCATCATCTTTTGCAAGGTCTTTTAGAGAGGGAATAGAAACTTCTTGTGTGGCTGTCTCAAAGATATCAAAACCAACACACTGTAGATGCGTTATCATTTTGTTCTTCCAATCTAGATAATTATCTCCATCAAAATTAGGACTCTCTTTTCTCAAGTATGTCATCTGATCTACCTTAATTTGTTAGGCTTTCTCTTCAAGGCACTTGGCTCTAATAGCAATTGTTAGAATAGTCCCAAAGGATAAGTGAGAGGGGGGGGGGACGAATCAGTTATCAGTTAATTTAATTCTTTTCACTTATTAACTCCAGAGTACAATAAAGTAAATGCACATTCAGATAACACAATAGACAACACCACAATTTGGTTATGGGGAAACCAAATGGTAAAAACCCCGGTGGGAATTAGCACCCACACTGAACTATACTTGTTTATAATAGTCCCTGTTAGAAGATCTTGCAACCCTGTTAGGAGTTGTTCTTTACAATGCAATAAGTATAGTGACCTAGTTAAGGGTCTAACCCTATTAGGAGTCTTTTACAAATAACCCCGTTAAGGGTGAGGACTCACTGTCCAAAAGCTTACTACTTCAATGGTGAAGGCTACAACCTTATGTAGAATAGATATGCACTATATCTGATGATGAACTGTAGAGTAGACATGTTGTCTTGATTAGTTCCAATGTATTGTAATCTTCCAATGCTTCTTCACATAGATCCTTGATGAATGAAACCCAAATTAATTTTACATTGTCTATTGTGTACCTATCTTTTATAGGTCTCGATTAGATAAATTTTGTAATTTTTTTATTTTTATAGAAGTTGACTGCATCAACATTTGGTGTTCATGAGAGTGGACCTCCTTGTCCCACTGAGGGAATTACACCACATGGACATAGGGTAAAATTTTAAATTATGTTCATTAATATTACTTTTACTTTTTAAGTGAATTATGCAAGTCATTTAAATTAAACA